>VYZX01007903.1:5348-19246 GCA_013401335.1 Brachypteracias leptosomus | reverse complement strand
GAACATACTAGAGAGAGTCCAATTAAGACCCGTGAAGATGATTAAGAGACTGGAACATCTTTCACAGCAGGAAAGGCTGAGAGAATTGGGACTGTTTGGCTTGGAGAAGAGGGGGCAGATCTTATCAGAGTATATAGATATCTGAAGGAAGGGTGCAAAGGAGACAGAGCCAGGTTCCTTTGTAATGTCAGGACAAGAGGCAACTGGCACATACAGAAACACAAGAGGTTGNGAACAGGCTGCCCAGAGAAGTGGTCACTGTCTCTGGACTTGTTTAAAAGATTGTGCAGATATGATGTTTCAGNGAGGCTGACTGAATACTGCACAGGTTGCACAGGGGTGACCTTGGAGATATCCAAAAGCTATCCAGACCTGTTGCTGAGTAACTGGCTCTAGGTGGTCCTACTTGAGCAGGAGGTTGGACTAGATGACCTCCAGAGGTCCCTTCCAACCTCAGCAATCCTATGATTCAATGATTTTATGTATAACACACCAGCAGTTTATGAAAACAATATGGTATAGCTTGTTCATTATCTAGATAATACTAAAATGCCATCAAGATTTAGTTATTATTTGTTAGAAAGAGAATGACTAGAAAAATTCCCATGAAGGAAAGTTACATAGGCACATGATTATACAAAACCTCTGTAATGCATTTACTAACTTTGGACTTTAAAAAAAAAATATAATCTACTTGATTCAGCAAGTTATAAAATAATCCTCATTACTCACCTCATGAACAGAATGAGCACTCATCCTGAGCTCTCACGTGCCCATCTTTGTGACTCTGGGTACAGAGTAATGGAAATCTCCACTCAGAGCTACGGTGCAGAAGTAGTGTGCTTTCTAATCTCTTCCACTCTGTACTTCTTGTTCCTATATATTGCCTTGTTAAGTGTCTTGCTAGCATGTGTTACCTTCATGCTTTGTGCAAAACCGAACTAATATTTAAAACGTTTTACTGAGTATTATAAAGTTCTGGTGGGGATGGTGCTTATTATTTATAAAGGTACCTCTAACTAAAGGTATTAGAAAAAAACCTACTGACTCCAATACAAGGTTTAGAGCATTATGAACTTAATGTTCAAATTTTCTATTCAGACAGTGAAAGATCTAAAGAATCCATGAAAACTGATTGATAAATCATACATGATGAGTGGAGCTACCAAGTCAAGAACTGTACACAAGAAGAGCAAGTGCAGCCTCCACCACTGTACAGTTAAGACACTTGACTGCAGACTTCATATACAGTGCTGCTCCCTAGAGTCCTTGCATTGTCCTTGCACATCTTCTGCAAGTAGATACCTTGCAAGTAAGGTGTGTGCCACTGAAGAAGAAAGTGTAGGAGTTTTTGGTGTTCACTGTTTGCAGAGTTGTTCCAAGAGGTTTATTAGGCAGTAATTACATGAAATAAATATTTGGAAACAAATTGAAATAGGTCTAACCCTTTTCAGGTGTGTTTTCAATAGGTCTAGTGGATTAGACATATCTCAGAAATACAAAAAAAAAAAAAAAAAAAAAAANAAAAAAAAAAAAAGAATAGACACATCTAAAACTTAGTCCAGGTCAAAATTAAGCATGTCAGGAACTAGGTATCTATATTCTTAGGTTTTTCTGCAGACAAACTTACTTTCAATTCCATACAATACTTCCGGGTTAAATAAGAAATCCACCAGTGGATATTTTACTTCTGGAGCAAAAGAAAATTTAAATTTCTGTTCTTTCTGGTTAAGCTTCTTAGAGAATACATTAGATCTGTATCTCAGACATTTGAATGAAAAAGTAGCTTCTTTGAAACCTAAGTGCATGTAGCATCGACTAATTTCTTTAGGTCACTTTTTTCATCTGTGCTACAGCAAGACCCAGAATCCTTTTTCAAATCCTTAAGTATACTGCAGTGGTGGTCTTTCAGGTAGGTTTGTAATAAAAAATATATTCAACAGAGCTCAACAGATGTACTTTACCATCAAGGAGTTTAGCAATCTTGTATCTCTAGCCAAGGAATGGTCTATCTGAAGTTAGAATGTTCTTGTAAGCAATAATATGCTCTATAATGTTGTCAATAGTAGTTCTTTATAGATAAAGGCTATCCTCTGGCTCTTATTTGGTCCAATCCTTTCGTTTTGTTTTGGGTTTTTTAGATATCAAAAGGATTGGAAGAACTTTCTTAACCTACATCCCTGACTATTTCTAATCCTGGAGAACCTAGTGTCTGTAACCTAAGCTGTTTTCCCTTGATTTTTGGCACCTGAAAGCTCTGAGAATTCATGTTCTATTTGAAGTTTGACTCATCCCTAGATCTCTGAGGAAAACCCTTCTGGAGCTATCACTACCAAAATTACTAAGCTTCTCACTGCAGATTGAACTCTATGGCTTCCTTTAAATTCAAAGAATCAGCTATAAGTGCAGGGACCTTCTATAAAGCTAAATGAAAGCAACATTTTCATCAGATCCACTAATGCTTTTAGAAGCAACAACATTGACAAGGTCAATTTTACGAAGCAGCTGCTTGGAAGATTCTTGTTCACAGAATTGTTTTTAACAAATTTGATCTAATTTTGATCAAAGGCGTATTGTGAAAAATGAAATTTTTCATAAACTTAATATCTTACCTTATGTATCTCTACAGTCCTAAGTGCTAAAGCCCTTGTAACAAGATCTTTAGCTCTGGACATGGAAATTTCCCCCCTTCCCATGCCTTACACACCACACACAAACACATACATGCACGTACACACTTTTGATGAAAATAAGTTAGTGAAAAGTTTCCAGTCATCTGCTTAGCATCATGTTTAATATAATGCAGGAACAATAAAATGGAGCACAGTAACTTATTAAACAGAGACACCTGCACACACTGAAACAGATAGGTAAGATGAATTTCATACAACTGTTTTGTCTTTTAGTCAAAGAGATGCCTTTTCCTTCAGTCTGTCTTCATCAACTTTCAATGTCTTTTTTAAATCACATGGCAAATCCCAGGGAAACTTTTCTTCCAAAGCTAGGCTGTGACTATTTCATTTACCACATGATCTTCCTCTCCTCATACTGATATTTCTTACGTTGTTCTTTCAAACTACTTGACTCTCTTTCATTAACTATGCTTAGACAATAAGCTCTTTTGGGACAGGCGTTGTCATTAGCTGACTTTTGTCATTTGCTTAGTATTTAGCTCCTCCATGTGAATAAGGTAATCACAAATATAAAAAGTTTCTTAACTTTTATAATCCTCCCTGTAATATATCTGAAAAGGAGTTGTTACTCCACAGTGAACTTCATGGCTATATATATCACATTTTTGTACTGTCTGGCAGCATATTGTCATGGTCTTCCTATCTAGATGAGTCCTGCTTCTTTGTGTCAGAATTGATACCTCTCAAGAAATATCAGTTATTTAAGAAAGCACTGTGAATAAATCTACTTTTCTTTAAGTGGTGTAAATTAGGAGTAGCACTATAGCAATGCTGTTACTTGAATAGGAAATAATCACGTTTTTATGTCCCTTTTACAGTTAGCAGAGGAAGGGAGTCTGTTCTGAATTACCCCTCAACTGAAACTTGCCATTGGCTATATGTGAAGCCAGTCTGTACTAACTTCATTTGAATTAAATATCCACAGGGCATGGCTTGACTGAATGCTTCAGCCCTTTGCAAAGATGTGATAAAATACACTGCATACAAACCTTTCCTATTGACTTTGTCAATAGAGAGTGTTTGTCAGAAAGATTAGCAAAATGTGGTCAGGCAACCATATGAATACTTGAGTAATGAGGCATAATAAGGTATAGTCTACTAAATGTTCAAGGCCAGGTTGGATGGACCCTTGAGCAACCTGGTGTAGTGGGAGGTGGCTGTGCCATGGCAGGGGGATTGGAACTAGATGATCTTGAGGTCCCTTTCAACCCAAACCATTCTATGATTCTATGAAATGGCAACTTTGCACCGCAGTATACAACCATGACTCAGAAATAAATGCAGCTTGACGGTCAGAAGTACTATGTGTAACACTGGTGGCAACTTTTTTATTTGGAGGTTTACAAATATGATGCATTCAGGTGCTTGATTAGAGATAGCATATTGTACTTCATAAAGGCAATATCCTCAGGGCTAACTGTAAAGGTCTGGCAACATTTTCCTATCTTTAGTAAGCCTATAGCACAGTCATTGTTCATCTTTTGTCTATTTATACTCCTGTCTTTACCATGGCATTATGCCTGTAACAGGTTTTATTTATTTTTCAGTACAAGATACCTGCCAAGACAATGTGCATTTAGATGGTTAGTGTGCAAATTAGTTCAAAACCTTCCCTGCCATTCTGCAGAAGACCCCTCTTCTGAGACTTCATTGCCTTGTTCTTTCAAGTGAATCTCTTCTGGACTATATTTGATTTGCATGAGCCAAAAAAAATTACTTGAATATAACAGAGGCAAAAAGGGATTTTACATATGCATGTGGCTGCCAGTAAGGCAGAATGCATTTCATGGGACGCATGGGAAACCCGTTAAGAACAGTTGTGATGTCAAAATACATGCAGCTCAAGAGTGTACTCAGACATTTCATCTTAGGTTTGCAACTGGCAAACAGTGATATCAATGGAAATTTCTGTATCAAGTTCCAGAACACATATATGCGCATACGCGCACACACACACACATATATTTACTTGATGTATGATGTGGGTTTAAACACATACAAATAATTATGTTTTCCAGAAACATCTTTTAAATTTTGTGAAAGATGAAGATCTTTAGACTGTAGAAGATAATTTGCATTAATGAATGGTCTGGGGCTTGAGGTACTTATGTAAGTTGGCCACTCCTGAATAAGATTGATAGTTTTGTTTGTTTAGATTCGGGGTTTTTTAGTAATTACAGTTTTAACTGTGTTATTGAAGAGTTTTTCCTTGAATTAACTTGAATTAAGAGTGTTGTAACTGGAAAACATCTAGATTTTAATTTTGATTAGGTTAACAATTTAAGTAGACTAATAGTATATTATCTCTGCATATAAGCTGTGCCTCTTCTTATCCAGAACAAGTTTGACATACCTTACCATAATTTGGTCAAATAATGTACAGAAAATTTCCCACCTTTATTATGGACTCTAAATAGGCATGATAACCTGTGATTTCATAGTAAAAGGACTCTATCCCTGAAAATAAGTAGTTTGTAGGAAAATAAAAGTTCATTTAGGAGTAAACCCAATAGCATGTTGAAAAGCTTAGTATAAGAACAAGGCAAAATACTGAAGTAACTGATTATAAATATAGACTCCTTGTATCTTCTCCTAGGAATTAACCCAATTGCCACAATTCACAGAGGTTAATAGATCAGTTGCTGGATTTGGCTTCTTAAAATTCTTCCCTGACCAAGAATCTTGATTTATTAATTCTAGATTACCAAATGGAATTATTTTTATACACCCTCCCTTCTAACATACATTCACTTTGCTTTGGTTAATTATCTCTCTCTAGAAACAATATAGTCAGTTTGCAGAATGATTTTCAGATCCCATTTTGGTAATTCAACATTACTGGGGACTGATCACGTCCTATTCTAAGCACATTTTCTTTAGCTCTTTATATAATAGCTGTGCAACTCCACCAGTTTATCTGTAACAGATTAACCACAGGCATCATTAGATCATCTGTTAGTTTTATTTTCTACTGTATATGCCCTGCAGACATATTCAAAATGGACCTTAGTCTAGATCAGGTTCAAATAAAAACTATGTGAAACCAAGCTGATATAAAAATACTCAGAATCATGTGTTTAATTATAAGGGTGTATTTTCTTATAGCGAAGCCTATCCACCTTTAATCACTGAACTAGTCAGTCAGGAAAGAACTCTGTGAAGTGGTACCTTCAGTATCTAATAATTAGGAAAAAGAGTAAATTTTCCATTCTATTATGCAAGTAGAAGCTTCCAGCAGCTGCTATTTAAAGTTAAGAGATGCAAGGTAGAAACATTTTTCTGACTCACGTTTCATCTTCTATTGAAAATTGCATAGTCTGCATAATCAAAGTCGCATAACTTACTTTTTGCTGATTATGTGCTCATTTGGTAGACTCAGAGCTTAGCTTTCCCCAATTCCTAGGGAATTCTATCTATTTAAGGGTGGAGGCGAAAAAATAAGAAGTTATGCACATCTACATCACCTTAAAATATAATTAGCAGAAAAAAGGAATGTTGTGTTGGATTCTCTTAATATGAAAACATAAGTAGTACAACCATTTTGTGATGTACTAAAAATATAATCTATGTAGGTTATTTCTTTTTTTTTTTTTTTGTCTGGGAAATTATACTTTGAAAGGCAGCAGAGAACTACTGTTGCATGCCTATAATTGCCCTAAAGTTTGATTCTTTTTTAATACATTCTGAAAAGTCAGAATACTGATCTGTGCTTCAGCAAACCGATCACATTCAAGTGTATGTCTTGTCAAGGGAACAGAATGGCTTTTTTTTCCTGTATTCAGTCTTCAGATCACCGTAGAGTCTGCAAACTTTAGGTTTCTTTGTTCATAAAGGCTGACTGCACAGAAACTTTAAGCAGACTGAAACCTATTTGAAAAGTATCATAAATAATATTCCAAAGAAAGGCCATAATGATGACCATTGATTAATGTAATTTCTCTCACCAGTTTAAATGTACTAACAAGGACATCTCACTGACAACAAAACTCCAGAAATTTCTATACACTGGGAAACTAGAGTCAGAACAGATCTTTTTAACCATTAATTGCTCATTAGAATCACATGCTGGTGCCACATTACCAAATAGAGCTGCTTTTATAGAGGAATTGCTCACACCATTCCTGCTTATGGTTGAAGGTCGCTGGATACTGCTTGCATGCTTTGAAAAGTGCTAAGTAGAAGCACAATGTTTTGCAAGTGAATAGCAGATGGCAAATGCAGTCATTCAAAGTATTCATGTAGTATCACCCCATGCAGCTATAGCAAACTTGGTAAGAAGATAATTATGTGCCCTGATTCTGACATCTGTTTTCCTCAGCTTTAACTGTTAGGTCACTCTAATTTAGGTCACAGCATGACCAGGTGTGGGCCATGCCTCAGGCATTAAAAGAAACATTTAGTACTTGTTCAGCAAAGTCTTGTGAAAATGGAAGGCACTTGTCATTATTTGGTTGCAGTCAGTGGAAGGCATTGCCTTCCACAATGTGTATTCTCTCAGGACCCTAGAAATGGTGCCTCTTTCTTTGGCTACTGGGCTAAGGGCAAGGGATTTGGCCAGCTGGCAAGAGCTCATGTGAAGAAAGAGCCAGAAGAGGCCTCGATGAATTCCCAGGGGAGCTCCTTTTAAGCTAAGGCTCTGCTATTGGGTCCACCTGAGCTGCAGCCCCTGACACAGTACAGACCAACCCTGACTAGGCATGGGATCTTCTGATCCTGATCCCCACCCACACATTGACATCCCTACACCAGCCCATCCACACAGCTCTACCTGGTGAACCTGGGGCTATGTTTGACTTCCATTCCTCTCACCAGGCCTGATCAGGACCACAGCAGGCTGATGTCCTGGACTGGCCTCAGCCTGCCCTGTTCCTCAGGAGGTGCCTGATGCCCAGGACTGGGGCTGCCTCTGGCTGTCCCCCAGCCTGCCCTGCTTCCTGGCTGGAGTTGTGAGACTGACTATGATGTTCTGTCCTGCTGATACAAGACCCCTGAGCAGTCATTTTCTCTTTTTGTTTTTTTTTTCATTCCATGGATCTATCTTTGTACTCACTAACCAGCAATATTTGAAAGGTACAAACTATTTATCAAATCACCCTTACTGTTAACAAAGATCAAGGACTGTATCTCTGCTTTCTGACTTGATCAGGTCATATATATAATCGTGTTACCTCTGTACTGGATCTTGCAATAAAAGATTAATGAAAATATTTTCCTGATGAAAGAATGTTTAAGAATGCATTTGTCTATCTGTTAGTTAGTTCTAACAACAATTGCCTCTTCTATTGGAAATGTATTCTTTATTTCTCACTTAAATTTGATTGGCTTAGTTTAGCTCTCCAGTCTATTTCAGGTACTTCTGAGACATACATTGATGGATGTGTAATTACGATATGTAATTAAAGCAAAATTGCATGTAGAAAGTGTGTTTCTCACATGAAACAGTTCAAAAGCATTTTACTACTTCACATCAATGAAGATCAAGTATTTTTGTCACAAGTAACTTCATGTATGGAGACCCAGGAAGATGATAGTCATTTATGGATCAAGAAGCAAATAGAAGAGGAAGACACAGCCAAACAGTCCAGACTGATGCAAAACTTCACCTATCCAAAGGTGCCACAGACTTTCATGATGCCTTCCGAGATTATGCTTCACCGCAGAGCTTGGCAAAATCTGCAGATTTTGCATCATGGTCAAAATGATATCTGGTAATCAGATAAACAACAGCTGCAGAGCTTATAATTAATTCTTTTAAAATGTGCACCTCTCATGCCATGAACTGTTCTGTCCAAATTAGTCCTTCCAACTTAATCAATTTAAATATATCAGTTGTATTGGAAATGAAGAACATGTTTCTCAAAACAAGGATGCAAAAAATTCCCCTCATCTACTTTTGAAAATCTAGTTTATTATAATATATTAAGTTTTTGTGTGAATTAATATGTTATGAAGGACTATGTGGAATCACACAAACATAAAATACTAGAAAATTCCAGAAAAAAACCCCAAATTAATTAATATTCTGATTTCATTATTTATGCCTGGAAAAAGGTAAAAACAAAATCAAAATTTAGTCTTTAATGTTTTCTTTTGTTTTTCAGGACAGCCAAGACACACTATATACCATTTCTAAAAGGGAGACACTTAGAATTAAACAATAGAAATATAGAGGCACTTAATAACAAACAGCAACACTCTGTGAGCACCGTGCTAACAGGTGCTAGGTTACAGCTGTATGAGAAGCCAGTTTTCAGAAAACAATGATTCTACAGTGCTTTTATTTCATTCAAATATTCTACAAACTTACAAAAAAAGCCTCGATTAATATGTTTTATATATTTTGTGATCATCTAGTAAAAAATGGCTTGGTTTTGCTTTGTTTTTCACTAATATCTGTTGTATAGGCCATCCTGATATGTAGATAATTATAAATTTAAAATGCAAGAGTAGCATTTTCCTTAATGCAGTGAGAAACTGAAGTGCTGGGGCTTGGGCTATGGGCCTCGAGTGGAATTGACCTATGCATGAGTCACAACCCAGCAACATGTTTTGTTCCCCAAGGCCCCAGAGACAGAACCTGGCCCACCTGTGTGAGGCCCTGCCTGCCCCCAGGTGATCATGGTTGGGGTGGTGGGTGAGGCTAGAGATATGTTACCAGGAACTGAATCAGTTGGAAAGAAGTAACAGAAAAGAGAAGAAGCAATGCCAACAGAAGAAACAAGAAGCTGGTCAGTTTGAAGAGAGTTTCTGTAACAGGAAAAAGATGAACAGATGAAAAGAAACATAGGTGTTTGTCCTGAGTGTGGAAATGAAGACTAAAGGATGAAAGTATGCCAGGAAATGTTGCTGAGTTTGGTTTGGGCCAAAGGAAACAGAGAATTAGCAGCATAAAATTGGTGTGGTTGGCAGGATGGTTTGAAGAAGGAGAGAGCGAGCTGGCAGAACAGAAACACAGATATGAAACAACCCAACCTTTCTATCTCTTGTGCCCAGAGACAGTATCATGTTGCAACTGTGTACAATATCTGGTTTTTATGAGGGCTATGAGACAGCAGACAAAACACCACTTCATATTATACTGGTGCATAGGATGTATAGTAATACACAGAAATACAGAAGTATCATGTGCATGAAGTTCTTTCATACCTTTTTTTATTGTATAGAAATTATTTTTTTAAGAGGGGAGGGACTCCAATTTCCTCAGACATAATCACTGCTTGTTTTTGGACTCTTCAGCATATTTAATCAGGAGACTTTCCTGCCCCCAGAAGAGTGTATCTAAAAAGCCCCACTAAAAAAACCAAACAAACACCAAAAGCCCACCCAACTGAACAAAACCAAACAAAAACCCCAAAGCAGAACATGTAAACTTCTAAAAGGTGCAATGTGACAATGAAGTTACATGGCTAAGGACTATGGATCCTATGATTACATTTGAGCACCTCCTGGGTGATGTGTCTTTGCTCATCTTATAATTTAAATAACATGTGACATCTTTATGCTTTGCTAAAGGTGCCCATCCACTTATTTTGCATTGAAGACCACATATCTTTGGAAGTGCCTTACAGGCCTAATTATTTCCTGCGTAGGAAGAAATCAACAGCACTTATGGAAATATTTTTATGTCCCATTTAATTCTGTGCTATATATCTGTAATTGGACTATTCTTCTCTTAGTCACAGTGAAATTATTGCACTAGAAGCTGATAGAGGAAAGGATTTTACCTTGTCCATTACAGCTCAGCATCAACTGAAATTTTCAGAGCACCTGGCAGACCCCTTGTTCTGGAGGCTAAAGACAAATGATGTTCTACCAAATTGTTTGAAGTCTGTTTCCTCCTTTGGAAAGCAGGAAATTAAAAGGGTTTGGCATAAATCTGGCAACCAACACTTGAGAAAATAATATAAATTAGTAATATATAAATAAGAATGCTAAGAATATGCATGATTCTTACTTTACTATAACATCTACAAAAGGATGACAGAGTTGACAATCAATTAAAATAGTAAAAAAGAATGACAACAACAGTATTAGCAGGAACTCTTTTGATTTGAAAATGTAGCCCATAGTACAGAAAATAGTTATAAATAATCATCAGGGGAAAGATTGCTTGCACTGTGGCAGTGGATAACTGTTAGTCTATAAAAGATGAGGAAATAAAAATTCTTCAGAAAAAAAATCTCAAGTTACAATCAATTAAGCACTGCAAATTTAAGGCTTAGCAAGAAATATTACTCACACATAACTGAAAAGGAGTGTTGTTTGTAACATTTATCTTGTCATTCAAAATCTCAACTTCATTAGAGCTGGTTTACTGAGCTTTTTGAAGATCCAGGAGCCAGCCTCTGATCAACCCTGCCCTGCCTCTTGATACTTAAGTTGTGCCAATTGTGTTATGGTTAAATACCCTGATGTTGGTTATGGATTATGACATAAAGAGTATTCACAATTTGGGACTGAATTTATAAAGCACTATTAGATTGTTTATTGTAATATTGACTACTGATGATGTTGCACTGTTTAAATGGAGGAGCACAGTTTCTGTGTCGAATTTGTGTTAATTATGTCCATGAGGTTACATTTTTCATTCAACAATTCAGTGCAGTCTGCTTTTGAACTGTATTTTAACTACAGTTTTTGGATTTTTGAGTATCCTTCAAATCCTACAGCTTCATTTTCATTGTTCAGTTATTGGACATGCATTTACCAAAACCTGGAAGCTTCACAGATCACTTATGGTCTTTTAATAACTCAGTGTTTTTCAGGACAGAGCCTAACATTGTTTTTATTTGAGATCTCATGACCTTTCTATCTGCTTTTCTCTTCTACAGTCTGAACCAAATACAAGCAAATATGAGCAAATACTTGAAACTAGCAACCAGCTGCAATTCACTATCTGGATGAAAAAAATTGCATTGAAAACATCTACATGTTTTCAGGGGAGTGCCTACACTTTTAAAAACTATGGTAATGTTTTTAAACAAATACAAATCTATTCCAGACACAAAAAAAACCTTCATGCCAAGTGAAGGAGACGTCACAATTAGCTTTTTTTTCTGTGCTACAGCTGTTCTCTCTAAGTCACTCAGGTGACTGAATTTGAGCTTTACTCTTTCAAAATATTTTCAGCTTTGTTAATTAACTTTGTCTCTAGCAGCAAGAAATGTTTTCTTTTTTGATCAGAAAGAAGGTACACAAGCATTTGATTTGTGGGGTCCATTTGCAGCGTGAATGTAAGGGGCATTGGTTTTATTTTATTTTCTCATACAGAACTCAACAATCAGGCTCTTACTGTGGTTTTTTTTGGTCTTGGTTTCTATTCCCTTCACACATACTTCATGCATATACAAAATACATTAAAGAATACATTGCTCATTCTCTTGTTTCTTTTTAATGACTGTTACTCTACTTGCTCAGTAAATTTGATTGTCTTCCAGAGACTACAGTGAGAATCAAGGGATATTCATTCTAGAAAAACTCAAATGAGTGGAGAATTAATTTTAACACTGAAATTTGGACCTCCAGGAATATAAACTCAGAAGTACTTTCTATATTAACTTGTAGTTTGATCTGTATGCCATAAAACCTGAACATGTATTGATATATAACCAAAAGATTATATATCTAAGAGAATCAGACTTTGTTCAAAAGTAAAGAAAACTTTAAGTAAATATTAGTCTGCTTATTCTCTTTCCTTTTCTNGTTTGCAGATGACACCAAGTTGCACAGGAGTGTTGATCTTGGCATATAAATTCTACTGCCAAATATAGTAAATTATAGTTGTATCCTAATCAGCCATGGTAAAGGACAGTTTTTGCCCATGGTTAATTCATGTTTCTTCTTCCAATATTTTAAAACTGAGACTCATTATGTTATAATTGAGTGTTGTGCTTATACCGTTTCAGGGAAAACACATCAGCAAAGTATCTCAATCAACCAATAAGCTCTGTCAGTGAGAAGCAAAACAAAAAGAAAAAATTGAATGGAAGGCAAGCAGAATCCACCATGGAAGATGCTATGTTCTACCTTCCAATACATCAAGGAAAAGGGAGAGCTCAGGAAAACGGTCTTTTCCTTATTATGATAAGGTAAGTTCCATTCTTGACAATATAGAACATTTGTTGTAACATTTTTATGGAGGGTAAAAGCACAAAAAACTTTCTTTAAAGTCATCTTGTTTTCTGTCTTACCCCATTGGTCAATACATTACTTTTAAAGGACCTTCAGACTAGTATCTCTGCTAGTGCTCAAAAAATGCTTGGACCTGCTTTACCCAAAGCAGGGTTTAGATGAGTTTTGTTTAATTTGAATCTTTTGATATTCTTATCTCCCCAAATTAAGAGTCCAATCATACATTGTGATCTGATTTCAAAGGAATTTTACCAGGCTTGAAACAGCAGGTCAAGGGAGGTGATTCTCCCCCTCAACTCCACTCTTCTGAGACTCTACCTGGAGTACTGTGTTCAGCTCTAGGGCTGCCAGCATAAGAAAGGCACGGACCTTCTCAAGGTCCCTGCTTATGGCAGGGGGGTTGGACTAGGTGATCTTTGAAGTCCTTTCTAACATAAACCGTTCCATGGTTCTATGATTCTGTGAAGGAAATAAGAGAGTTTAGAGGATCCAAGAAGGAAGTATTAAATGTTATTTTCGGTTTCCTCCTGTCAAAGGATATTCCTAGATTAAAGCTTGATTGACATTAAAGACTGGGAAAGAACTTATTTCTAACAGAAGCACTTTTTGACAGATGATCTGAGTTTCACTACAATATTTCTATTTCCTTGATTAAAATCCTTTGAATTCAGCCTTCCCTTTAAATATAGCTGAGAAAAGTCTTGTTTTTATTTCTCTGATAGTTGGCCAAAACATACACAAGAATAGTGCTTAGAAGGAAATTACAGAGAATCAGAAATCAAAGGACATTTTGCACAACTCTTTGCTCTCATGCTGGCTGTTCAGCTACCATCCTGTACATAACTGGAAAGCAGTGATAAGTTGCCATGATACTACAGCAACAATTATAGGCTAGACCTTTTTGTGGTAAGAGGCATCATCGTGCAGAATGAAATCTTTCTATATGAAGATGAGATTTTTTAAAAAGGCAAAAAAATGAGACAGTGACAAGGGTAATGCTTGAAAGGTGGATACATTTAGGCATTCAAAAACATAAGGGACTACCAAGGTCACTGATTCCAGAATTTTGTAATT
>VYZX01007902.1:0-10498 GCA_013401335.1 Brachypteracias leptosomus | reverse complement strand
GGGAGAGAAACACGGGGGAAAAAAAAAAAAAAAAAAAAAAAAACCAAAACAAAAAAGAAACTTCCTTCAGTGATTTTTTTGGCTATAGGAATGTTGCAAAGTGGCCGAGAGATTGTTTCTCTCTCCTCTTCGAGCTTACCCACACTCTCCCCGATTTTTNAAAAAAAAAAAAAAAAAAGGAGGTTGGTGTGGAAGGGGGGAAGAGATCTTCTCAGTTGCAAATAAGAATAATAAAAATGTGCCCCAAAAATATTCACTGTCTCTCTGCTTTGACTTTTCAGGGAGGTNTTCGCTTTGCAAAAAAAGGCGCAAATCATGCACAATATTGTCTTTTGCGGTTTATCTTCCTGGGGAGAAACTTTCACCTCCTCAGCCGGGCGGTGAACGCGAGACTGATAGCGGCAATCATTCCTGCAGATAAATGAATTGAAAAGACGACACCGTCCCCCCCCTTGATGAATGGGAGCCGGGGGCGGAGCGACGTGCGGGAGGACGTGGGCGCTCATTGGTCGGCGGCGGCTCCCCCTTCCCCGCGTAACTCCCCCCGGCCCCGCCAACGAGGGGCTTGCGCGGCCGCCTCCCGCCGCTGATTGGCTCCTCCGCCTCATCAATCGCAGGTATTGTGCGCGCCCTGACATCCCTCCTGACAAACAGGGCTGCAGGAGTACCAACTTTTTTTTTTTTTCCCTTAATATATAAAGCCTTTTTTTTTTTTTCCTTCCACGAAAATATTTCCAGCGCATCTTTTTGTGTGTATGTGTGCTAAGGAAAAAAAAAAAATCTTTGATTATTATTAGGGTTATTTTCTCCCCCGCTCTCCCTCTCTGTCCCTCTCTCTCTCCTGCACTCTGATAATGATGGTAATGATGATTTCTTGGTGATCCAGAATTTTTAAGATCACTGAGCAACTTTTTAGGCTTTGAAAAGAGAAGCCCTGTAGGGACTCGCTTCTTTTGAAGTTGTTTTCCGCTTGTTTAAAACTGAAGCTCTCCGAGAGTAGGTGCTGGGTGCATTTGATTTTATTTTTAAACGCCAGGCGTGATTTCTCTGGGTAGCTGACTCTATCCTTTCATCAGGTTTCTGAAATAAATCTTGTTTTCTGCACCCATCAAAACGCAGGTGGGTGAGAACTCTTAACTTTCTACTTTTGTTGTTGTTGTTTCGCCTCTTTTTTGTTATTTTCTTTCTCCTTTCTCTCTCACCCTCCCTTTCTCTCGCTCTCTCTTTTTTTACGGAGTCTCTTTTATTCAGGTAAAACTGTAAATTTCCTAAACCTACATTGTTTCTTCTCCTGCTGCATGAAACTCCCGGATACTTCTCTCTCTCTTTTTCTCTCTCTCTCTCTTTTGGTAAAAAATTTATTTAAAATCCTCGATAGGAGCAATGTAAATTTTCTGACATTCAAACCTTTTCTAGTTCACAAATCAGTCACCCTTGTCACAGTTATTGAAATTCCTCAACTTGCCACACCAGGACGGTGGAAAAAGCAGGCGGTGTCTTTGTTGCTGACCAGGCTTTTGATCGCCAGAGAAAATTTACTTACCTTCAGATGAGTGAGCAGAAAAAGAAATAACACTCCCTTTGATTTAGTTAGAAAAATGCAGACATTTGGATTCAGTGCAAACATACAACCCTTGGTTGTTTTCTAGATGCAACCCTCGATTAACCTGTCTTTCCCCAGCTCAAAGTCTATTGAAAAACTGCGGATAGTTCTTTTTTGTTCTCGCTACAAAGAGCCATTGACTATATATTAAAATGATTGTTGAAATGTATAAGTATGGCATTTAAAAGCAGAAAACCTTTGTGGCTTAATCAATTAAGCTAAGCAACATTTGTACAATATTTTAAGCGATGCCTCTAAACGAAGCACTAAAAAAAAAAAAAATCTCGTGAAACTTTAAAATGTAGACGTCTTTGTGTGCCTATGTATATATACAGTTACGTATGTGCCCGTGTGTGCGTGTACATACATAAAACTGGTAAATTATTTATTTACTCAGTCGCCTGCATATTCATTAGCTCTAATTATTTTCTAGTAACGAAAACACCTAAAGCTCGCTAAGAGTCGGACTCCTTCCATTTCGCCTTTGTCCAGCCCCTCACTTGCCTCCTTCGCAGTTCAATCCGAGCCCCTCCAATTCCTAGTGCCAAACAAAGAAACTTTAAACTCATCCTCTCTAATTACAGGCTCTGGGAAGCAATCCGCAGCGCAGGTACTGGGAAGTCAGCCCAGCAGCGCTGCTGCGCGAACACTTCTCGGCTGAGAACTCTCTCATTGCGAGAGGTACAAAAATGGCCATTGCGCCTAGAAAACAAACAAACAAACAACAACAAATAAACTTTGATACGCCTCGAAAGAATGTTTCGGGGCAGTTTATCTGCCGATGCAGTTTGCCTATGCTCGGTGCATGGGGATCTCTTTCAAAGCAGATGTTTTATGTAATTTCCCTTGGATCTTGGAGGCTTTACAAGTTTTTTTCAGAATAATGCTGGACTAAATCTACACGTTTGCATTTATTCTGCCAAATCCATTCGAAGGAATTGCAATAGCTTATATCAACAGGTACACCTGTTCTAGGAGCGTGCCTGTGTGTGGATGTGGTCTTTAGGCGAGTGTTACATTACTTTCTGTATTTGGTGCTAAAATGAAGCAAAGGAAAGAGTTATCAGCGTTATTATGAAGTTTTCAGGGCAATGGCATTAGAAGATCCAGAAAGTTGGGTAGTCCAGTGCGAGTCTGCCTCCCAGTGCAGGGGGAATCCAGTGATCATTCCAGGTCGGTGCAAAATACACGAAAAGGCAGACGAGAGGGTATTTTTAGGAAGCGTATCTAAATATACAGTGTAAGAGTGAATGTAAAAAAAAAAAAAATGTTGTGGGTTGTAGAAGTTATCAAGTGGGATTTGTGGCGCGCTCTCTGCAGGAAACGAAAGCTGCTCCAGTTCAAAGCCACATGCACCAACGTGACATATAAGCCATTAAAATATCATCCTGACGGCTCATTTCTGCTTCATCATACATTCCCTAACTGCTTCCAGAAAGCAAGAAAAGAAGAAATGAAGGATGACCGCCTCGATGGAAGCGCCAAAGAGGTGGTGGGTTCTTAGGGGGGGGGTGAGGGGGTGTGTGTGTATTGTTTTCTTCTTTCTTTCTTTTCCCTCCCGCCCCCCCTTTTATTTTTGCCAGTTCAGAAATGAGGGAAAACCTTCAACAGGTCGCAGGGGTAAGTGCCTGGGAGCAGGGGGTGCCTGGGCAGCCCGGCTACCCCCCATCGCCTGCACACGGGCTGGACGAGATCTCTCTGCCCTCGGGAGGCCTCAGCGGGAGGGGGCTTAGCCACCCCGGGGGAGAAGGGCTTGAGCCCAGCGGTGCGGGGGGGCAGTGCCTTGGCTGCCTCTCTCCCACGTGAGGCCGGCCCCCGGCGGCATCGAGGCGGGTGGGGACGGACGGAGGGAGAAGCCTCCGGGCGCCGTCAAGGGGGGCTCTGGTTCCCTCCGCCAGGCGCCGGACGCTACATCCGGCCCCCCTAGTGGGAGGGGGGTCCCAGCCCGGCGGTCCGCGCAACGCGGGGCGGCGGGGTTCCGCGGAGCGGAGGCGCTCTCAGTCCCGACACCGGCCGGGCTCGGTGGAGACGGGTAGGCGGTGGGTCCGACCAAGGAGTGCTAACAATGTCGAGCCCCGTGGGGAGGCGTCCCGGGGGATGCGCTCCCCGCCCAGCGCCTCGCCCACCGCCGCGCCCGGTGCCGCGGGGAAGTGCCGGGGGACCCGGCGCTCCGGCACCGCACGTCCTTCTTTATAGGCGAGTGCAGGAGGGTCGGAGCCCAAGAGCGCAGCCGGCCCCCTCCACCCCGCCGTGGGCAGGGCCGGGGGAGCTGCCAAAGGAGCTGGGTGCCGCCGCCAACTTCGCGCAGAGCCCGCGGATGGGCTGAGACCCCGGTGCCGGCCCTGAGGGACTACCCTGCGCCCGGCGTCGGCTGGAGAAGGGGAGATGCCCCCAAATTCCTGCCGTGGGTGATGCCCTCGAGAGTGACCTCTGACCCGAGCTCGGCTCCATGTGCCAGCCGCGGGCACCGGCACAGCGCCGAATCGGACTGGGACCGGAGTGGGCTCCTTGCCAAGTCCCTCCGGTCCCACGCCCTACTGGTCCTTTGTCACACACGTTACCTCAGCCCCGGGGAGCCCGGCCACGTAGGGAGAATTATGGGCAGAAACGTTTGCCAGGCTGGGCTCGGGGCTTGCTCCACCCGGGGACGAGGAACTTTATTTCTGCACCGAGATCTTCCCGGTGAGCGCTCCCTTACCCCTGCGCGGCCACGGAAAGCACAAGCTGAGTAACAAGCCGGTGGCGGCGGGGCACACGCCGTCCCCGCTGCCGCACGCCTGACCCGCCTCACACTTCCCAAGGCAACGCCGCCAGACCCACTCGGGGCCGCCGGACTCCCGTGGGGGCGGCGGCTGCTGCCAACCCCGCTCCGCCGGCCCACCTTCGGCCGAGTGTCGAGTGAGCATTTGGGGGAGGGCGGCAGCCCCTCGCACCCCCAGCCCCAGAGTGGGACCGGCGTCCTGGGGCTCGGCCCGGCCGAGATCCGACAACCTCGGGCGCTGGGGCATCCTCACCCTCCCGCTCCGCCAGTGGCACTGCCTAGATGAGAAAGGCGTGAGAGGTCGAAACAGAGTTTTAGCCAGTATTTACTTTGAAACTCACAACTGTTTTGCCTTCGTTTTTTGGCATATGGCAACCATTTGAAATATTAAACGCAGCGATTTTTTTTTTTGTCCAGTTTCAACAAGTTTTGGCGAACACTTGGGAACAGATCACTCCTCCAGCCTCCCATCCCAACCAATAAAGCACAACTTCTACAAACCTCTCGCTAGCGGGGCAGTGTTTGCTGCTCTGACTTGATGAAAGTGCGAGGATGAATGGAAGTTGACTAGAAAATATAATTCCTAAGGAGTTCTCGTTCTTTTAATTTCGGCAGTAATTTTCATCACAGCGGTGAAAATAGTGAGGACATCAAATTACTTGTGATAGAGTGTGACTGTGATATGCTGATGAAGTTTCATAATTAATATCATCAATTATTTGTGTTAGTATAGATTTTTATTTACCAGCCCTGGTGTCCCTATAATAATAAATGCAAGAGTGATAATAACAATAATAATAATCTCCTTTGAAGTAACTGATTCCAGATCCTAGCGTGCTTTCCTGTATTGAAAAAAAAACCAAAAACCAAAAAAACCCCAAACCCCAACACATCAATCCCTGAGAATTTCAAAGATATCTGCAAAAATGCAGACATTGTATCAACCCCCAGATCTGCTCTCAAGATTATTGCTGTGTAAAGTTCTGCCTGTAGTAGTGGCAGTGCTCTGCCTTGCAGAGTGCAAAGAGCAAGCTGAAAATTATAGGCAGGGAGAAGTGCCAGGGTGGTACTATACTAATCCTTGCTGAGACAACAACTTGCTTTGGAGGCTCGCAGAGAGTCCGAAATTTGATTTGGAGTGGGAAGGATCTGTAAACAATATAGTCGAGTTGGTAAAAACCTGCCTTACAATAGCCTGCCAGAAGGTGAATGTCAGATCAAAGGAAAACTGAAAAGATGTCCTTTCATATTTTTTTTTTCCCTAAATCAGCCATGGAAACTTCATGACTCCATAAAACATGTGCTGCTTTGCTGGGGAGACAGCCTCCAGTTTCCTCTCGGAGAAAGCTTCTCTTCCGCCCACCCTCGCTGCTTAACTCTTCTGTTTGTTTTTTCTTTTCTTTTTGAACTCATGATGCCCGAGTCATATACCGCCATACTCATTTCACATCGCACACAACTGGTTTTGCTCTTAACTTTCCACCTCTCTCCCCAAACAGGAACAAAGTCAGGAAATGAAGCACAAGACTCCCCTTGTAATGAGGAAAAGAAAACGACTTTACAGAAACATCCTGGAAAAGTCAAGTAAGTTAAAATATGTCCTTTTTTTCAGTTCAAAGGAGACAATATTTTTTCGGCTTAGTGTTTAACGTACTTGCATAAACACAAATCAGCGACACAACTCCCCACCAGCAGCTGCCTAATCCTGCTCAATGCCTATTCATTTGGAGGTTCTAGAATTAATATTTGACGACTCTCTCATTGAAACAACAACCCCTGACCCCATGTGATTGCACTGTCACATTATTCTATGACATATTCATCTTGAATTCATTTACGGACGATTTGATTGGAATGAGGTTTGACATGTATTGGATCCTATTAAAGAAGAAGACTTTGATCTTGTTGATGGGGTTTACATGATATGTATCATCTTTACCAAGGATACCGGGCTTCCACAATGTGGTGTCTAAGTAGTTAGTGACTGACAGCTTATCTGACAGGAATACCTTAATCTTGAGGTACTGAATGAAATATTCTATTTAAAATAAGCATATGATTTGCTTGTCCTAGGGTAGCTCTAGGTCACAAAAAGTGAGAGGCAAAACTAGGCACAATGCGTTGCACGACTCATAGCTGAGTTCCATTATCCAGCATCCTTGAAATAAAGAAGTCCCCGTGAGTGGGAATGGGGCGAGGAAGTAGAAACAAAGGCAAAGTGTGCTCCCAAGCTACTCGGTACCTTCTCCTCTCCGAAGGGGTTGCTGGGATTACTGAAAGGCTTCCTTGAACCACCTCTCACTAAACAGCAGTGCCTTCTGCCCTGGCAGACAGGGACTCGGGCTCAGATCTTGCAGCTCCCTCATCCCTTCCTGCTCAATGTGAGTTTGAGGGATAAGGAACCACACAAGGGGACTTCTTCGTCCTCTCAGTTTCCATTTCTCGCTTTTTTCCCTCTCTCACAGTAAATATTAGGATTCTCAGATTAAACCTTCTCCCTCCTCTCGTCCAGGAGTAGAAGCCTAAGGGTAGACACTGGACCGTGCTGTCTGGAGAGTTCAGGGCATCCCGTCCCGCCTCAGCCCTCGGGCACCGGCTGGAACCTTTCTAGCTGGCTAGTCGGGAAGGAAAGCTTCCGCAGAGACAGAAATGGGAGAGCATAGGGGTGGTTGAAAGTTAGATTTTGCTGCCTCCGATGCCTCCCGAGGCAGGTGCTGTTCCTTGCGCTCAGCACGACTCTAAGGGTGAGCAGGATTTGGCCTCAAGTCAAAGAGCACAACACTTGGGTTTCTGGGGCTTTGCACCTCACCACAGCAAACCCTGTCTTCGGCAAAGATAGAAAGACGGATAAGTACCTTGTTGCGTAGGTAGATTCCTAACAAAAAACAAAGCAAAGTGTGGTGGATCTGTAAAGGTGTCCAGCAGCTGGGGCTGTCCCCATCCCCGGAGATGACCGCAGAGGGGTGCGCGGCTCAGTTCCCGCACCGTAGGCCCCGGCAGCCGCCCGGAGCGGGGCGGGGGTGAGGGCAGGGCCGAGAGTGCTGGGGCTGCTCGGCTCGGCCCTGCACCCCCTAGGTGTAGGCAGGCGGAGCTCTGGGTCCAGTATGGTGGGGAGAAAATCAGGAAGGCAGCTCTGCCCCCCTGCAAGGGCACAGCCTCGAAGTGAGGTGCTCCTGCCTTCTCCCGGCCCTGCCTCGGGCACCTCTCCTCCTCTCCGAGAGCCAGGTCGGGGGGCACGATCGAACTGGGGGATGGAGGAGGAAAAGTGCTTGTGACTCATCTTTACAGCATATCACCTCTCTAGAGCAGCTCTCCAACACGGGAGGGCTTTGGGGCCGGGGGCTGCGACGGGGTTGCACAAGCACAGCAGCCACTGGGAAATTTGTACTCAGGATCAAGCGGCCCATCTATTCGTGTTCATCTGGCACTCACTGTGGTCCCTCTAAACTTCACTTCCCCTAAGATAAGATCTATCCTGCAGATCTTATAAAAATATTGTCCTATGAACCTGTCCTGACGTCTGAGTTTCAGCCTAAGATTCAGTTCTGCCGCTTGAGCAGTCTTTGTTTCTCCCTGGAAAAGCTCCAGGTTCATCCAACTCCAAAGTCCCGAGGGTAGTCTAGAAGGGGATACCCTCACCGTAGCCAGGTGGACTGGAAAAGAAATAATAATAAGTTTAAAAAAAAAAAGCCTTGCGCAAGCTGATGCTGACATATTTGAGAGTTTGCCGAGAGCCGGGCTTATCTGTGCAGACACGGTTCAGGCTGCTGCCAAGAAGCAGGAGACCTCGGTCACCCCTGGAGTGGCAGCCGCTAGAGCTCAAGCTGCCAAAGGGCTGCCCAGACAAGCATTCAAGTTTTCAAAACATTTTCGGAGATGCGCGGAGCTCGGCCAGGTCTGGCCCCGCTCCCCTCCTCTTCCCCGTTTCTCCGCCTCCCCGCAGTCATGTGGCGGCCCCCGCCCGCCCCCCGCCCCGCTCCCCCCACGCACGCAATCCAGCTCACACCAACTTCACCTAACAGTGAGGGACACCGAAGGCCAGGTTCTCCTGCACTGTCTGGAAAAGGGAGTGAGAGAGATCCCTGAGTGGGGAGCAAGCTGAGGGCCATGAGTGTCTGACAAGAAACCTTGACAATATTTTAAATGAGCTTAGAGAAAATCGGTTGTGACATTTTTTTTAATTGGTAAACTGTTCCAGATGTTTTCTCCCTTGACTTTCTCCCTCCAATTGATGGATAACAAGTATGTAGAGATGCAGTGTTTTAAGGAGGTTTGAGGAAAGCAGCTTTATTTGGAATTCACACTCTGAGTACATTTGTAAGTAACAGATTCATACTTCCTAACGTTTGTCTCTTCTGTACACTCCTATTGAGATGGTCATGTATTCATGGATTGTCAAATCCATTTCATAGAGCAAGTAGACTTGAGAGTTGGGATATTGTGAGGATGGTGTGTGGTTTAGAATGCCTGTGTAAACATGTTATGTAAGGAGAGCTAATTGCATCATTTGTCACTTTTCATCATCTCCACTCAAAAAGATAGTACACAAGAGTGTACCTATAGCTAGCTACCTGAATATCAGCCTTGTGTTACAGGGTGAATATGGTGATAGCCAAGCAGAGCCAAAATACGTAACTGCAAACAACCCAGAGTAGGGAAAGCTGTGACAAGAATGTGCCCTATGTGGCTATGTATGACCTACACTTTAATCTTACGGGTTTTGGTCATTGGCTGGTACCTTCTGTTATGAGAGGAGCTGAGTTAACGTTGACAAAGTTTTTGGTTTTACTACTTAACACAAAACCTATCGATTGCTGATACTGTCAAGTTTCCACGGAGATGCAAAATTCCGTGCTGGGAGTTTTACCTGGTGTGCATGTGGTAAAGTATCAAGCATCAGTTGCAATGCAAATCAATGCATTAAAATGCTGAGAGTTTGACAGGATGGACAGAGAACTAATAGTTGGTTTATTTTGTAAGACTGCGCGTTCATTGGTGGAATAATTTTTATGTCAGGATCTGAGTTCTGTGTTAATACGGTGGGCAGATTTACAGCTGTGTTTTTCTTTCTTGAAGCAGCAGAACCTTTTCCCATGTTTCCTTTACTTCTGTGAGTTCACAATCCCCTTCTTAAAAACTTAAGTAGATGCTTCCTTCTGTGCTGAAGCCCTAAGCTCTTCTAAACATGTAAGGCCTCAGTGTATAAAGCTGAAACCCAAACCTGCCCTTTCATCGCTAGCAACGCAAACCCTGCAGACCGTGTTATTTCCTTCAGATGAGAATCATCAGAACTGAGTTGGTTATGAATGTTTTGCAATGCTTTTCCTTCAAGCCAAGGATGGAGATTTTACATGGAACTACCCTGTTAAGTGAGTGTGTGAGAGAGAGAGAGGGAAAGGGAAAGAGACTCCCTCTTCTGGGTTAAACACTCAGATTCAATCCGAACATCACGATTTCTCGCATTCCTCTGGCAGCCAACAACCAGATAACTGCTAAAACTTGTCAGAGGAGGAGAAGGAGACAGGGAGGCTTCAGAAATCCTTTGTCAGAGCTCAGGCAACGGTACAATAGCCCGAGCACCAGGCCAAGGGAGTACGTCTATCAAGCGAGGTGGCGGTGCTGCTCCAACTGCTGGTTTTGCCGGGGAAGGACCCGTTCCCCGAGCTGTCAACAAGTGTCAGGGACCCGCGGGCTGGCCCGGATCTGCTTCTGCGGGGGGCGCGGGGCCGCCTCGTCTCCCATGGCTCCGGCCGGGCGGCGGGGACCGGTGGCGCTGCCGGGGGAGAAGTTCGGGGCCTGCCCCCCTCCACGGGCAGGGCAGTGGGAACGGACAAAGGCCGGGGCTGGTGGCCGGGACACTCTCCCCCAAGATTCCCCCCCGCCCGCCTTGGCTTTGTTGCCCCACAGCCGCAAGTCCGGCTGCGGAAACTCGGCAACGGCCCCACGTCGGGGCGCGGCGCGGCCCGGGGCAATAACACGGTCAGGGCCACCCGCCGGCGGGCCGGACGATGTCGCGGGCTTCGCCGTGCCTCAGGGCCGGCCAAAGGGGCTCCGAGGGGCCGGGGAGAGGAGTGGGGAGGGGAGGGGGGAACGGGGACGGGGACGCCCTGCGGCAGCGCACGCGCAGTCCCTCC
>VYZX01007901.1:66587-96897 GCA_013401335.1 Brachypteracias leptosomus | reverse complement strand
TCTAACTCAAACCAGGACAGAAGTGCTGCAAAACATGCTGTGGGTTAGTTTGGCTTGTACATTGCAATACTGCAGTATTACTGATGTCACAGCAGTCTGATGTCTCATGAACACAAAATCTGCATGGGAGGAACCTCAGATTTATGTGGCATTTCCTCCAACAAATGCAGCCCCCCTCTATCAGTCTTACCCAGCTCCAATCTAAGCACTCATACTACTTCTAGTTCCACACTTCTTGGCCACTTACTGCTTAATTTAAGCAATATGTGAGAGCTAGTATAAAAGGTGTGCTGGTTGCTTTATCAAAGTAGCTAACTCTGCTCTGGTAGAGTATGGGTGTTCAGGATCAGTCAAGAGGTAGGAATAGTATTTAATAGACTTATGTAGGGCTCCTACCCAGAGGAAGGGATGAGTGACTAAGGGAAGTCTCTTGGAAGTGAGGGAGCAAAGTTGGTAGAGGTTTCACCATTTTTTTGAAAGGGTAATGGACCTTTTCTGCTTAGGATGGGTTTTTCCCTGGTCTGAAGGGGAAGAAAAATGCTTGTGCCTGATCTAAAGGAATTGTTTCCTCTGTAATGGCTTGGATTCCTTTGTTATATTTGTTTTATGGCTGTAAAATAAAAACTATTTTTTCTATTAAAGCAGTTGCTGGGAGTGTTTTATCTAGGCTAGAAGAAAATCAGATCATTCTATATCTTACACAGAATGAGAACAGAGTGGCTGTGCCAAGAAGATAATCTGAATCTCCTTATGAAATAGCTCGGAGGGCAAAGTGGAAGTTTACCAATAGCTGTATCAGACCCTGAGGCAACAGCAGTAATTCTGCTTGGCAGAAGTACTATTGAGATCCACTTTGCCAGCAATTGAAGCAGTAGGAACTCAGACTGTAAAGAGAACAGCAAGAAGACAGTGGCAATCCCTGCTATTTTTTCTTTCTCTTGAGAAACAATGACCACAATAACAGCAGTTCTATGAAGACTTGTGTAATGGTCCACTGAACCTAGGCCTGAAGATGACCTAAAAATCCTGAGCAGTTGCCTGAGTACAAAAGTAGCTTTGGTATAAGTGGGCCATTACAAGCATGAGTGGGTCCTGCTTTGGCAAGGAAGTGACTTGAATCTTGGCTGTAATCCAGCACTTGATTTGCTATGGGCTTCCATACCTGTGGATGGGAGAATAAATGGGAACTTGCTGAAAGGTACTATACTGCACTGATGGGTCCTGTCAGCTTTTTATTACTGGGAGCAGTCCTCCAGTAATAAGGACTTCGTTGAACTGGACCAGAGAAGACAGTCTCTGAGCCCAGACCTGGGCTTTTAAAGTCCATAGTGGTCTTTGTGAAATGAAATTGTAGCACTGAGCACTACTGCACTGTAAGCAGTGGCTATAAGAGTCCTGAAAACATTATCTGAAGCTGCTGGAAGTAAAGAAAACCAAGCTTAGCCTTGATGTCTGAATTTGATGTCTGAAACTGCAACAAAATGCTGCTTTATATCCTATCTGCAATGTGGGAGGCCACACATCACACAGCTCCCTGCAGTCTCTCTGTCCTATGAATTCCAAGAAGAAAGGCAGCCCTTGGGGTGCACCAGCTCTCTTCCAGGGCAGAACAACAGGCTGCAAATCAGCACAATCCAGTGCAGTCTGGAGTGGGAAAGGAAGGGCAGTGTGGTGGGTTTACCCTGGNTTTGGTGTCATGTGAGCACTGATAGTCATAACAAAGGTGTGTGTTATCAACACTCTCTGGGTCCTAGGGCTGCATGAGGAAAATCAGCTCAGACAGACCCACTACAGGCAGGTTAGATTTCCTTTGTTAAAGGGTCCAAGGCTCGTGCAAAGGAGCTTGTAATCAATATGCAATTCTTAAAGTCTGGTCTGAATGAGTAATACACTACTTCTGCCCATGGAAAACAAGTTCTCTGCTAAACAACAGTGGCTGCATATAATTTTGGAGAACTTCAGCACCCTTCCTGAAGGGATGTTGCAAGACTGATGTTAAGTTATTGACACAGAAAGCATGGCAGGTGCACTGCAGACAGATCATACCATTTCAGCTCTCCTGCTAGAAAAACAGATCTCTTAGGAGAGGATTTGTCCTTCGTGCAGCAGGCAGAAGCTAGACAGCTATGTCTGATGTATGTTCATGATCACACTGTGGAGAACTCACCTTTAATTAAGATCATGTCTACTCACATTTGCTGTGCATAAATCACTCCTCGATCTTCAGTGACTAGGGAACATAGGAAAAAGCACAGATTTTCCAGTTAATCTTGTAGCAGATGATACAGTCCACCTACATTAGTTGCAAACTCTGTCCAGGGCATACCCTTCTATGCTGATTTTCTAAAGTTGAATACACCATCTTAATGTGATGAATATAGTATATGTAAATCCAGCTCTTTGCCTTCATGTATTAGAAGGGTGGTGAAAGCCTAGCACACGTTACTATGTGGAACAAGTGAAGGTATGGTCATCACCATCATCTTAAAATAAATCAGGCTCTATCACAATCTTGTGTGCCAATAATTTGCTTGTCTTTCCTGTACCTTGGCTGTTAATTAGCTACATTAATCTTCTACTTGAGCTGAAGGGAGTTCTGGACCATGTTTCAGACTTACAGATTTTGTCAGTATGTTATTGTAAGCTTTGACATGGTGATCTACATCGTAAGCTGCATACCAAGCTACTGTGTAGTAATCACTGGATCACCTATGGTGGTGGTCTCTTCTCATTAAGCTGGACAGCTGCTGAGTGGAGATCAAGTTTTAGGGTATACTTTGGAGACTTGGACAATACAAATTCTTTTAAGTGAAGAACATCACTCCTACTAATCAAGTAAACTCCCTCGTAAGATTTGCTGGGTAGTTTCAACAATATATATATGGATTTTCTATTACATTGTTCCTCAGAAAATCATCTTTTCTAGCAGGGAATAGAGCAGTCAGCTGTCTGCTCAGAGATCAATCTTTGTCAGGCTGAGTGCATTGTACTCCAAAGTTTGAGTTTAATTGTGAAGTTTATTTTTATATGGGTGTTTTTGAATGGGGTTTCAAGGCAATATTGTTGGAAGACCAGAAATGCTTTGCGATGTATCTGAACTGGAATGGTTTGTCGTCAAACTAAACAATAGGGTATGAATTTCATTATGAGAATGGCCCATATTTAGCTATTTTCCTCTTGAAGCTTCACTTTCAACTGACCATGCATTTGCAAACTGTAAGCCATTGAGCTCCTGGGACACAGTTGTTCGTGTTTACAATATACCACCATCATAGAATGATAGAATACAATATACCACCATCATAGGATCATAGAATCATAGAATGGTTTAGGCCTGAAGGGACCTCTAGAGGTCATCTGGTCCAACCTCCCTACATAAGTAGGGACATCTCTACCTGGGTCAGGTTGCTCAGAGCCCCGTCAAGCCTGACCTTGAATGGGGATGGGGCCTCTACCACCTCTCTGGGCAGCCCATTCCACTGATCTATCACCCTCATATTAAAGAACTTTTTTCTAATAACCAGTCTAAATCTATCCTTTCCTAGCTTAAAACCATTATTCCTTGTCCTATTGTTACAAACCCTTTTGAATAGACCTTCCCCTACCTTCATGTAGGCCCCCTTCAGGTACTGAAAAGTCACTATAAGGTCCTAGTAATATGTTTTGTCTACTAAATATGTGTCTTCTCAGCAGCAAAGCTACATCTCTGACTTCATTCTCCATTGCCGCTGAGAGCACAAAGTAGCAGCCTGTCTACTCTGAGAGAACAGTACTGATAGACTGGGGTTCCTAACTAACAGGTTCCCAGCAGGAGAAAAGGTGGTGGGCTGATGCAAGGGTGATGGGCTGACGCAAATAATTTCTAGGGAAAGTCTATCAGAGATTGCATAGTAGAAAGAGGCTTTCCATGAAGCTCCTCTGCTCCAAATCAGAGCAGCTGCAGAGCCAGCTACTTTAGTTAAACCCTAGTCTAATATTTAAAACAGAGCTGGTTTGAGAGTTGTAATGAAAGGCAGCTGTGGTTGTTACTTATCTAAGCTGGAAGAAAACCATTTGGCATGAGGTTAATCCCACTGCGTTCAGCAAATGTTCAGTGTTATTCCACAATCATCGCAAATGCTGATCTGCACCTTTTAATAAGACAAGGCTGTATTTATGTTAAGCGTAACATTAAGATCTTAGGCAATGTCAGAAAGGCGTTGTCACCTTCTACAGAAATATATTCATCTTCTCTAAATCTTGGCAATGTCTACACTGAAAAGTCATTTTTTATAGCAGTTAAGGTGCCTATTATGGGATAGGTCGATATTAATGTCCTGTTTTATGTCATGGATCCTAACATAAAGTGCATTTTAGCAATGACTAAAATGCTTGGGTTGAATTTTGGCTGAATTCATGCAAAGGAGATGACAGGAATGCTAACTAATTTAACATGAAACTGAAGTCATGTTTCCGGTCCTTAGCAGATGAAGTACCAAGGATGTGGGACAATTATTATAATGAATTACTGATTTTCCTCATATTTCAGCTATTCTACTTATACATTTAGGATCTCTTCAACATATATTTGTCTTAAAGATTTCTTTGATAGTTTTTGCTCCTTAAATACTTACTCCAAAGGGATCAGTCCCTCTTACAGTTCTACTGCTAGTTGGCACAGCATTACGTTTATCCTGGATATATGGAGACTGTGATAACTGGTACCCTGACAACAACTGACTTGTTCACAAAAGGAGTCAGGGTTGCTTCACTGTCAGAATGAGATGCGAGAACAGGAATCCCCATCCTTAGCCGTCACTAACTTTGAAGTGCCTAAAAACATTTACTGGCTGTATGAGATGTCCAGGAAATGTTGTAGGTAGACCTTCAGGGCAAGTCTTCCTATGTATAGACTGCAGAGAGATAAAGTGGTCTTTAATGTACATCACACTATCTCTAGTATTAATGATTAAGTGTGTTTTAATGATTATTTTAATGATATACTGAAATGAGATCTTGTGGTTGAAAGCCATGAATGACAGTAACAAATACTAGTGTCTCAGGTCTAATGATCTAATCTTAAGCTCAATGAAATGAAGAGGTTCCTTTGTCAAATAAATGTGACTTAAGAAGAGTACAAGTCAACAGTGTTTGAAAGGAACCTGAGAACAAAAGAGTATTTTTAAATCTTTTGTCTTATCCTAAGATAGGCTGGCTGCATAATAGCACTGTGAAAGGCAGATAAGATAATTGCTACTTCAGCAATAGGACAGCAGGAATGCCTGAAGCAACTTCCTCTCTGAGATTTAGCCAGTAACCGAAACAAAATAATTCTCTACCTTAATGTTCCTTTTGGACTCCATTTGGCTGACTTCAGTTTTGCCAACCCCCAAAATTAATATTTGGGAAACTTCCCTCTTTTGGCCCTTAAATAAATCATTGTTTTGTCTGTTTGCTTTGTTGTTTTGGTTTTTTTTCTTTTAACTACTTCTGCCCCACTCTGAGCTCAGGGACAATGGCAGGTGCAGCAACATCTGCCAGGTTAGAGCAGGGAAGGCTTTCAACCACCATTGTCAGAGTTCCCCCTCCTCAAAAAGCAAAAAGCCAGCTGGACTTTGAGATGGGTGTTAGTCAGATGTGTAGGGAGAAGGAAATATGCCAGCTGCAGTATCATGCAGGAAAACAGACATTTTAGCTCAGGAACCAGAAGTATGCTTCACTAATACTGCACTTAACCCGGGACTACTGCCTGACTTAGGAGGAAGACACATTTTGGGTAGAGGCTGTTTTTTTCTGCAGGTCCCTATACCCATGCCAATTCTTCCTGCTGTGGGAATGGCTGAGGCATGCTGTGCATACAAGCTATCCTGCACAGGTCATGGAGGGCCACCAAGCATTAGGCCAGTCTTCGTTCTGCCTTTGTGATGTGTGTGGCCTAGTGGTTGCAGACAATATAACGCGATGTAAAAGTGCTCCTCCCTTTAGAGCCTGGGCACCTATATCATAAAACACAAACTCTTATCAAATGATCTAAATAATGAGAAAAGCAGCAGGAACAGAATGAAGCCATGACTTGTCTTGCTGCCAGAAGGTGGCTTGAGGAAATGACCACCATGCTGAGATACTGAGACAAAGCGGATGGATTATTTTTTTTCCTATCAAGTAAGAAAACAGCCTGCTATTTGTAGTAGTGCTTAAAGCAAATACATGCAAGCATTTGCTTCATCAATGAATGCATTACAGTTAGCATCTGAAATTCAGTACCGAATTCTTCTCAATATTTAAGATTAAAAACGTGTATCTACTAACACCAGTATGCTGAGCAGGAAGTGGCACACCTAAATGCCACCTAGGCTTTCAGCATTCTTTTCCACTGGTTCACTAATGCTTGGGCACCTTCCTCCATGCACAGAGGATTGCAAGTAGGAGTATACAGGTTTTTGAGTACACAGAAATTGTTCATTGGTAACAGCACACAGAAGATAGCTAGGTCTAACACGCCTTGTGTGCAAGACTCAGCACCCCAGGATGACATGTTCTCCTTGGCCACAGAGTTGTCAGTCATGTGGGAAAACACCAGTCTTTGTTGCTCCTTGGAGCAGGCTAATTGTATTGCTGAGTTGCTGTCTTCTAACTACCTTCTGCTTTTTTTCCCTCAGCTTTCTAGCTTTCATATTAGTGGTTTTCTCTTAAGGCCCTGAGTTAATAACAAATATGAGTCAACGATTTCACTCTTTTTTTTGTGTGTGTGTGTTGTTTTCTTATGTTGCCTGGATCCCTCAGTGCCTGACAATAATTTTCTTCATTAAAGCCACACATCTTGATTAACTAATTGGATGCTGTGCTGTGGGCTACTGTTTATGATCTTTGGTGAAGACACGGTATTTTAGCATAGCTATTCCCAAACAGATAATGGTTGCTCCATTATGAACCCGGGGAATACATCTCCTAGTGAGGGAAAGTGTCTTGTCCCTGGGCAGCTGCTGAGAGATGAGTAGGGGAGGGAGTAAATCAAGAAGATGGCCTTGGAACAGAGACAGGAGGTAAAAAGTGCTTAAAAGGTTCCCTCTGGGTGCAGAGACAGGCAGCACCAAGAAGTGTGACTGAAGCAATCCACGGATTTTGAGAGCTCTTGGGAAAAGCCTATTGTCTCTGGTCCTATTGTCTCTGCTGAGGAGAACTGGCTTGGTGCTGTGGCTTACAGCAGTTACAGACTTCTGCTTCCTTTCTCAGCCTGGTTGTCAGGAGCTTTTCCCTCTGCCCTCTTCTTGCCATGTCCCCTGCTGCACTTCAGCCAGCACTCCCCCTGCACCCATCCAAACCAAAAGCAACTCTTATGTGGGAAGAGCACCCAAAAATCCAGAACGTACTTATGGTGAGGGGGATGTACAAAAGCAGTCTGAGGACTGCTGGCTCTGTGCACACTTCCCACACTGCCTAGGAGGAAGTGGCACTTCTTTGCATCCCAAAATAACACAACATTTGAACACCCAAATGGCATTGTGTGCCTCTATGACAGGGGTTTCTCCTTCGTCACAGCAAATATCTCTGTAGGGGCTGAGTCATGCTAGTACTTGGCTGGCTCCCAGAGGAAGAGCTAGGGAACCTGTGGGGACAGATGCTCACTCTGAAGAAATTGTAGGTAGCATGCATCCATCTTCTCTGTCCCTTCTAGGCAGTTGTCCAGCCTGTCAGCCCTGCCTAGCAGTGACTTAAGTGTAAATATTTCAGTGCATTGTTGTTGATAAGCTCCAACTGTCTTTTAGGGTGATGGTCAAAGGTGCTCTCTCCATCAGAGGGAACCTTAGGTCTACCTCCCATCATGATGTGACAAGAAAACAATCTGCATCATTCATACAAAATCTAACAGCTGAAAAAACTGTCTTCTGGCTCCTGGCTTTTACTTGAGTGTTGACAGAATCCCTCTCTTTCTCTGAAGTTCCCTCTCTGATGATTTTTTGTGAGTTTTTGTTCTTGGATTTATGTTTTTCAAACTTCAAACTCTTCTTCTGTTCTACTCTTCTAAGTATTTTCAGGCTGCTTACTTATGTTCCAATGACTAATATTTTTGAAAGGGTGAAACTTTGTGTTTTCTATCTCCTTTCTAGTCAGACTCTTAAATATTACTGCAGTAGGTCTCCTACACTGAAATGAAATGTAGGAGAAATAGGAAATCAAGATAGTTTCTTGAACTTTTATGCAACAGTAATCATTAACTTTGACTCTCTACCTATATGCTAGAATTAAATGAAGTCCTTGCTGTGCAGCTATTTTTCTTCTGTATAAGAAGTGCTCGCAAACTGAATCAGCAACTTAACTGTAGCATGTGTGTTTTACAGTCAATTAGTTTGACAGTCTGGCCAGTTTAGAATGCCCATGTAAGTTAAGCACAAAGTGCGTCATTTTATGGTGATTCAGACAAATGCCCAAATTCATCCTTCCCATGCAATTTTAATATAGCCCTCTAGTGAAAGTATATGCTGATATAGCAATATTGTATCATAAAGCTGTGATGCACTCCACCCATACCAGAAGGATAGAAGTCAGGAAGGAGGCTACTGTGAGGCAGAGGTCCTCAGCTTCTTGGATAAGTTGAAAGATGTCAGATGACTTACAGGTCCAGATGTAGGGGAGTGCCATTGTCTTCAACAACTGAATACCATGGCTGAACTGTTATGTCAGGGCCATGAGGGCTCCTGTAGATATGACTTGGCCTGACCAGCCTCATCTGGGACCTCCACCCACACTCTCTGTCCATTGATGCAGGAGCTACACTGAAGCTTGGATCTGGTTGTAAGCTATGGCATAAAAGTGTGTGCTGCTGGCCAGGTCCCTAACATGCTTGAACTGTTGTTTGCGTCCCCAAGACTCACCTGAGATCTGACTTGTTACCTGCCTTTGCTTGTCACCACCTTGCCCTGCTTTACCTGCTCAGAGACTGCACCCTATTGGTGAAGGCACTGTCTGTATGTCCTTGCCCTTATCTAGCAGTGCAGCTAGAAGTTCTCACATAAGCATACTTTCTGTTTGACAGTAGAAATGATGAATAGAGTTGTTTACTTGTAAGGAAATCCCATAATAGCTTGAATGATCAAAATGGTGTAACCTATTCCTTGGATGGGGTCTGACACAGTGTGCTGTGTGTCGATCAGAGGCCTGCTTGATGCTGCATGACTTGGGATTTCCAGCACTTAAAGGGACTTAAGAGTTTGAAGGACTTTCTTACTGGTATCATCATGGACTAGCATCTCCTGGTGCAAAACATAAGGATACTGGAATTTACTAGTCAGATGCAGCTAATCTTTACTGCCTACCCAGGGACCCACTCAACAGGCACCAGCTGTTCAGCAGTGGCAATAGCTGCACCAGAGAGGAGTATACCTTGGCCCTTGAAGGAACCCTGCCATGTCCTCCTTTACTAGCCCCAGAGGAGAAGCCCACAGAGGTATGTGTCATCCAGCCTCCCTCCTCATTCCAGAGGCAGGATGAATATAGAAAGAAGGAGTGAGAAGGGCCACTGTGTTGGTAGAAACTCTACCACCCCATTGCCCATATGACTGCCCCATTGACACAATGACAGGAAAGGAGGTGCCCTTTGGGCACATCTATTCTTTGTTGCTCTCTGAACTAGCGGAGTAGCTCAAGGGCAATCTGGGTGGTGGGTTCATCCATCCCTCTGCCTGCCTTGCTGGGGCCCTTACGCTTTTCTTGTCAAGAGGAAGGATGGGGGTCTATGTTCCTGTGTGGATTACTATCTATAGTATTAGACTAAGTTAAATAGCTGTGAAAATCAACTGGTTTGTAGATAGCTTTAAAGCTATCATTCTTTAAGAGTTTGGGGAGAAAACAGAACATTATATTGAATTTCTGGTTTAAGCAGCCTAATAGGCAAACCTTCCTTACACAAGCCTTTTCTTCTGTTAAAAGTTCCTCTTACTCATAAAATGCTGTGTCAGTATCAGTTTTCCAGCATCTAAGCACACTATGAAGTGACAAGGAGATGGGCTTGAGCTGTAGTGTCAGAGTAGGAAGGAGGGAGAGGCTTGTTGCTTGCTAAATTTCAATGTAGTATAAACATAGAAGATTAATGGGCAGTGAAAAAGATGATAGCTGGCTTGTCAATGGCAAGAGGAGGAACGTATTGTGAGCAGGAAAAAGGTGATTAGATTGGCAACTGCAAAAGATGCAAGACTCAAAACCAGTGACAAAATGTGTAGGTCCGCAATGGCAATGAGAGGGCCTGATTTTGAGATTAAAAATTGTGTACCACCCAGGTGTGGCAGAATTTGGCCTCAAGAGAAAAAGTGTCTCAGGGAATAGGCCAGCCGCTATCACTAACAAGGTGGAAGAATTTTTTTTTTTAATTAAAGTTTTTGCTGGGTACAAAATTTGCACAACAAAATGTCACCCAATCACCACAAACAAACAAAATGTCATGGTACTGAGCAACTTCATTTTTAAAGAAATTTCCCGCATTTCAGGTAACTAATAGACAGTGCCTCCTTTGTTACCTTTTCTTAAAAATAAAGGAGGTAAAGCATGTGTCTTAGAATAAGCCATTTTAGATTTGAATTTCTAAAATGGATTGAGAAACTAAGCAGGTACGTTTAGTTTCTAAGTAAATCACTTCAACAAGATAAAAACATTTACTAGCTTCATATTTTTGTTGTTTCTGGATGCTGATCTGTGCCTATGATTTCAAGACATGTAGACTTAATACCAGCTTAGCTGGGTATGTATTTAAACAGCTGGTTGAACTGGGATGACTCTTACTTTTTGCATTTCTGTGCTGTATCTTTCTCTAACCACATTGACATGCTGGGGAAGAGTAGATTAAAACAACAGTTTTATTGTAAGTCTATCCCCTTCGAAGAAGAGAAAGTACTGTTTTTGTCTGACACTCCCACCATGAAAAACTGGTTAGAGAAATAGCAGAGTAAATTTTGTGTAATGATTTCTCTTTTCAGCATCCCATGTTTTTGTTGTTCACCGTGTGCATTTCTCCCACAGTGTGGAGCTCTCTCACCAGAGAAACAGGAGGATGGGCTGGTAAATCCTAAACTTCCACTGAAGAGCAGCACTAAGTTCTTGAGCAGTAGGCCACCATTTTGGAGGGAAGGATGGTTATTAAAGAGGAGAGCACTGGTGCTATACTTAACACCATGTTCTAATGCCTCAAATGATTTTCTATTCACTTAGTGAAGGAAATGTAATGTTTAAGATAAGCAATTGGCTGCAAGCCAGGAACCCCTTCCCTTCCTTGCACAGCGCTGAACTGGATTTTTATAAATTATGGCTCACTCAAGACCAAGATGTTGGAAAGCCCAGAAGCTCAAACACAAAGGCAGCTTTTGTGATATATGTAAAAATCAGGTTCTTAAATGCATATCTGAAAGGAGCACTTTATGTTTCTTTCAGAGAGATAGCTTAGAGTCCATCAGAGCTAAGACAAGAGCCAAACCCTGACAAATCTCATTTGTAAGCCATTTCAGAATAGCTTACTTAGACCAGTGACCATCTCTGTACTACATGGTTTACTATACCTGTATAGACTGATTACAAGAGCGTGTAGGTTTCCTACCATCCTTTATGATGGCAAAGGACGGGAAAGGTGTCTGAAAGATTCTGGCTGTTGTACAAGTGTTGATATATTTTATGTGGCTACGAAAATGGAGAATGCCAGTATGAATATGAATTAGTATCCCTGGGACAGAATTATTTTTAACTTGCTCATGCTTCAATGTGGAAACACTGCATGTTGTATACCTATGGAAAAGTTGTGTCAGTGTGCAGCAGGGACTGTGCCTGTTTACCTCTTCCCCAGCTGCTGAGCTTCAGTCACTCTGGATCTTGTGGCAAGGAGGCAGGAGGGACCACGGTTCGTGTGGAAAGACCAGCAGAACAGACTCACTGGCAAAGTAGGGGGAAAGGGAGTCAGCAAGAGGGGAGCACATATGAAGAGGGGAGAGAAACTCTGGTCAAAACAGGGAGCCTGTCTCTGCAGAAGGCAGGCCTGCAACCATACTTCAGAGGTCATAGAAAAGACAGTTTCCATATACTCTTTTCTGGGTCCCCCTGTGCTTGGTTAGCACATAAACTGACCATGAGGTGCTTTTAAACTTCAGAGAAATGTGGGGATTCCATGGTTCAAAGGACACATTTTCAAGTCTTTTTAATATGGTTCACCCAACAGATCCGAGGCTGAGTGATCTTGCTCCACTACCACACACAAGATTCACTCAGAAGCCCTTTGGCATGTTTGCTTCAGGAGGAAGGAGGGAAATACAGCACTGTTCTTGGATTACCCATGGTCCTCTGAGACATGGAGAAAGGTATGGCCTTCAGACAGATTGTGTGCATGGTCCTACAGCCATGACATTCAACATTTCTAATCCTGTGAATCTCCATATCAAAACACAATGCTACTTGTCTCTACCCTTTTATTTTAAGGCATACCACTTACATAAAGATAGTGGAGCCTACAGCTTGTTATTTACATTGCATGCAGACTAAGACCATCATAAGTTAGATATTATGTTTAACTACCCTATTAAAGCTTAGATCACTAAGATTTATCCAAACTATTTCTTATTCACTGGAACTTGTAACTGGTGAAACTATACTATTGCAAACATTGTTGAAGTTCAGATGAGACGTAAACCCTTAGATGTGTCTGGAGAAGACCAAAGGACCCACTTGTTCCTCTACTACAAGAGCTTCAGGGCTTTACAGAGCCTGCTGCCTCCTAGAGCTTTTGCTCTGTTTCAAAGAGTGGCTGGGTAAACTTTCAGTCTTAACTGGTACTTTTGTGAGTAGATTTCATAAAAACAGAGAGGAGTGTTCTTAATTTTAGCACTCATCATGTGTAAGTGCTTGCTAATCTGCAAGATGCTTATGGTCTCATCTGCACAAAAATAAAATAAATCTATGCAATCTTTCATACAATTATTAAGATGTGTGTTAGGTAAACACATTGCCATCAGAGGGGTTGGATTTGATACTGGCTTTGTATATATTCATATATATTTCATTTTATTATTACTATTTTCATTAAAGCGTTTTTAACTTTCTTTTCTAATCCATAAGTCTCTCTCCCTTATTCCCTTTCTCTTCAGCTTTGGGAAGGGAGAAGGAGTTAACAGAGAGCATCTATTATAGGTTTGGTGAATGGCCTTGACCATAAACCGACGTTGAAGCTGAATTCTCTTCTGGAGTGCTCGCCTATTGAGGAGCAGAATTTGCAGGAGGTTTGCTTTTAGTAAATGAGCAGATGTTGCTGAGGAGAACAGACGTGCCTTTGAGTGGATAGGTCTATTTATAGCAGAAGCTAAAAACAGCACAGGCAGGTGAGTCCCTGATAGCACAACGTGGGGGAAACACACTGCCTGGAAGGGCAGCCAGTTATGGTCCTTGCTGCTCCTTACTGGAAGATAGAGTCAGCACATGTCTCTAAAAGCTCTTTCCTCCCTTGGCAAAATAGAACTTGAGGACAATCCCTGTTAATACAAGCAAGAGTCCTTTCCCCGTTCTTCACAAATGGTCTTTCCCCACAAAATCCAGTTCCTGTGAAATTATTGTATGAGTAGATGACTTGGAAATGAGAAGTAGCTGGCTCTGAGGCATTAAGTAAAAAGGAAGAAATGCTTGTTCCATTTGTATAATTCCTTTTTCCCCCCCTTTTCCCCCTCAAATCCCAAGTACAAACAGAAGTTGAATTCTTTTGGTGGTGTTAGAATAATTATCTTCTTTTTTGGAGCTGGTTGTCTCTGAGAGGACAGAGGTAAAAATGAACTCATCCAGCATTTTTAGTAAGAATAATGCTGACAGAGGCATTGAATCATCTGTTTTCCTGCTCACAGTGGTATCCCACATATAAATCAATAATTACATTTCTTGGCTTGATCTCCGGTGTGATGAGGTAGGAGCAGCATCTGATGCTGCTGAAAATAAGCTGCATTATGGCAACACCTGTAAAGTCAAGGAGCCTACACTGTCAATGAGGGGTGCCCAGAGCAGCAGCTGGGTAGGGATTAATGCAGGCCATGTGCTGCTCTCTGCTCTGCCCCTTCATAAAAGGCAAGGATAATGTCAGTTAGCTTCCTTGAGTCAGAGAACAAGGTACCTTCCCTCTCTGAGGCCCCTTCTGGGGAAAAAGGTCATCCAGTCAGCTCCGGAGTGGTTTGGGGGCAAACATTTGCCACTATTAGGAACATCTTACACTGCCAGCCAGCCAGAGGAGCAGCAGGCAAGATCTTGAGCTTTTTTGCCTTTCATACCAAAAGTGGACTGAGCCATCTCTCAGTTCAGAGGCTCAAGATAATTTTGACAGTAATTACGAATACTTCATCTGCTATAAAATACAATTTTAGGCTGAGGCTAACAAACATTAGGACAGTGCTCAGTGTGAATTTTGCAATTATAAATTGCTGTTCTCTTTTTATTAACCCTTAAAGGCTGTTGCAGAAATAGCTAGCAGTTTCGAGAGCAGGAGAAGATGAACAATAGCTAGATTTAAATTCAAACAGTGCTGAGCTCTCAAAACAGTCCCAAATGAACACATATTTCTGAAAAGTATGATAGAGAAATAAAAGCAGGAGAACAAGATAGGATATGACTTACATTCATTTCCTTGGAGAGACAGCTGATACTGGCATTGGTCCAGAACTGTAGTTTAAAGAGGCTGAAAGAAATACTAAGAAACAAATCAGTCTGAAGTGCAAATGTGTGGATGTTTTGATAAAGTGGAAGGGATTCTGGAAACATGATGGGTGGGGAAAATAGGCTCATCTTCTGATATTATGAAGAAAAATTTAAACCTATTTTACATTGTGATTATGAGTGCAAATCTAAGTCATATTGGGCAACAGGTGTGGATAACTCTATTAGTTCTGTCTCTTACCAGTAGGTAAAGTACTTTCCTGCTACGCTGTGGATGAGGGGCTAGTGCAGCAGCAGCATTTCCATCTTCTCTGGCACGAAGAAGATGAAACTCTCCAAATCTCTTCACCATACTACACAAGCTATTTATACTAGTGTAATAAGTTTATAATGTATATAGGAAAAAGGGTACAGTCTTTGGCAGTACCCTTACAAAATTCTGAAAAATTTTGTGCCCAAGCCTTTTGGTGTCAGTCTGTCAGTGGTGCAGACATGAGGTGTATAAGGGTTATCTGAAGTCACTGTCTTATAGACTTCATAGGTTTAGCAGTTTGGGGCTGAAGATTTAAGTGCCAGTTTTCCAACTACATAAAGCCTATATGAGCAGTTCCAGCCAACAACAGTGTGTGTCCCATTGTGCTGTATGCTGACTCCAGTGCTCCTCTGACCTCATGGTATCATAAAACTCCCTGTTCTTCTCTTTCAGGAGCCAAAGGATGTGGAATTAGGCTGTCTTTGATATCACCTTTCCATGGACACTTTGGAATCGTTAGGTTTGAGTAACTTCCCAGAGAGATATTTGAGATGATCTCTGCATTGCTTCAGCTAATGCATCTGGGAATACTGTGGAAATTAAAGAAAGATGGGGTGTTAATGTTGTTCTGGCCTTAAGATATCTCATCTACCCTTTTTTGGATAATTAGGTTTGTTGAATTAAGATTGATCCTAGGCAAAATAGCAGGGGAAAAACTGATACATCATTACACTACAAAAGAATTAAAAGAGAAGGGATTGATGTAAGGAGATTTGGAAAGCTTCCTTGTTAAACAAACCAGATCTTCCTATTTGCCAAGATGACAAATTTGATAAAAGTAATTGTATAAATTCAATAGACATAACTTTCTTAAGACAATAGACTTTGTTTTGACCAGAAATTAGTACTTGCCTTTACATTAGGCAAGTACAGAATCAGATGAAGTACCTATCAGATGAAATAGTTGGGGTATAACTAAGCAGTACTGAGATCACAAATATATGCTAATATAGCTGTCATTATGGAATCACTGAATAGATATGCTCCAACTATTCCCAACACACAGATAATGAACCTTGCAGATGACATAGGGACAGGAAGAGCGCTCAGCCCTCATCATCCAGAGAAACCTGCACTGTCGTGTAACCTTGGTTTTGGCAAATTCAGCCAAACAACAAGGAAGGCAAAGTACCTCTGGACTTACTCCAGAAGATCCATGTCCTTCTTGTGCTGAGGACTTCAGAGCAGAATCACCTCCCTTGACCTGCTGGCCACACTTCTTTTGATGCAGCCCACTATATAGTTGGCCTTCTGGGTTGCGAGCACATGTTGCCACCTCATGTCCAGCTTTTCATCCACCAGAACCCCCAAGTCCTTCTCTGCAGGGCTGCTCTCAATCCGTTTATCCCCTAGCCTGTATCGATACTGGGTTTGCCTCTGAACCAGGTCTTGGGCTAGTCCAGCTTCCCTTAAATTATATAAACAGGCTTTGGACAGAGAGGCAAAAGTGGCTGTACTTGAATTCCAGGAAACCTAGGGCTGTGACCCTTTCTAAGAAAAACACATAAGGTGAGCACATCAGCTGCTTTTTTAGCATGGAGAGGCAGAAGACCTCTTATACAAGAAAGACACTAAATCAACCACATAAATGGAGTTCTAGTCACCATATTTCTTACCTGTTTGAAGCTATGGAATGCCTTCATGATTATAGTAGAAATATCCTGTTTTCATTATGAAGAGAGATCTCTCTGATATACTAGAAATTAACAGGCCTTTTGCAATGTATATTTATTTAGTTCATTTTTTTTAAAATGATGCAGTGTAATTTCACCTCTAAATATAAGGGTAGAGTAGTGAAATAAGAATCAAATTATCTGTAAGGCACTTAGCCAGTGTTGCAGCTCCTAAAATCTTCTTATTTTTTTGGTCCAGTAATGGTAGGGTGAGTAACAGTCGCCCTCTCCTGTCCTTGATCTCCACAATGTCCCGGGTATGGTGAAGTGGATGAGTTCCAAAATACGCAAAGCTGTTAACCCTAATTATTGTATAGTTTTAAATTCAATGGTTGCATAAATCTCTGGCTCTTCTCCCAGACATTGATCCTGTACTCCAATAAGCCTATTCTAGAACAGGAAAGGGGGTTTTCAAGTTCATTGAGATCATCTGAGATTTTTCTTGTAATATTTTTACACACTGAGATTACAGAGCTTGCTTAAAAATTTTAGCAGTCCAGATGTGGTCTCAGCTTTGGCCATTTGGTTACTGCAACTCAGAAATTTTTAATTGATTTCTGTCAAAGTACTCTGAAGGTCATTCATCTGCTTACACAGTACACTGTAAATCTTGGTGAGTATTTTTAGCAATTTAAGTAATTTATGAGAGGTTCTGTTCAAAATATGCAACAATAAAATTCTTCCAGACTTAGCCATGATGCAGCAGTATAGTAGGACAGAAAATGTTTGCAGAGTTTGAATGATATGACTTGTGAAGGCAGAGTCTATAATATCTCATCCAGGTGGATCATGGTCAAACAGATGGCTAGCAACCTGCTTTTCCTTCAGAAGTTTCAGCCTATGCTGTTCGGTTCTAATATTCAATTTTCCTTTAGTGCCATTCTGATGATCAGGGGTGGCCCTCCTGTACTTTTCTTAACCTTTTTGGTGCTTTCTGATAATACATTGGCTTTTGAATGTATTGAATGTATTTCAAAATAGATGTTTACATTATTGTTCATAACACAAGTAGGAGAGGTCTGGGAAAAAAAAAATCAAACAAGAATTGGCTGATATATGATTACTGAAGTCCATAAAAAATTTACATTATAGTGACGAAAATAGTAAAACTTGTGTGGTCTGTATGACATTCTAATAGTCTTGAATGAAACACTGAAGATCAGGACTGCTCACGAGCTGTAATCTTTAATTCACAAGATGAATTCTGTTAAGTACTTAAGATGGCTCTGCAAGGTGCTTTCATTATAAATCGCACTGATGAATGAAAAAACGGATCATTTGTTATTTTATTTACTAGTTGGGTTGTTAATGGAGACTAACTGTACACCATTTGTCATTTTGTTTCATGCCCAGGGTGGGTATGTTAAGGAAATACATTGGATGTTGCTGAGAGATAAATTTGAATATAGTATTTGCATAACAGGCAAAAATGTGTTATAGTGCAAAATCAAATTTACTCTGTAACACCAGCACAGTTCTGAAACAAGACTCTGCAAAGTTAAACAGCAGAGCTGAATTAATACATGCAAAGTAATTTTCATTGGCAGAGTTACTTGTTTTGTACTTTTTTCATTGTTATCATTCTTTATTTTGTTGTAATAATATTTTAGACTTAACTAAAATTAGTGATGTGTTAGTTTTTATTGCAGTTACGTGATGGACATTTAATGTATTAAGGGTCAAACTCTAACTTAATTTAGCTCAGTAGCAGCTCTTTCCAGCTAAACTAATCTGCCAAGACTGCAATGTAGGTTTAACAGCAGGTGCTATATGCCAGTGAAGTAAGGCAAAGTTATCACTTAGAGATGCCTTTGTGACCACTGTAATCTAAAATACATCCAATTTACCAAAATTTAGTCTAGTAATACAGAAGCAGCTGTAAAAGAACTGGGACTAAAATGATTTCCTTTTTGTATTATAGTAGTGAAATATTAAAGCTATATTGATGCTTTCATTGCTACTAAAGTGCCACTCGACCAGAGCCATCAGGCCTTTGTTACGTGCAGAGGAATCAGTGATGTGTTAGCTACTGAAATGTCAGCTGTTGGTATAAATGCAAGTCTGCAGAGCTTCTGCACATATGTAATTTTGATGACTCAAAGTATCATCTGTGACGCCACTTATGACAGTTAGGTTTTTTAGTTGGAGGTCTGTTTGTTGCTGATCTTATAAAGAGCCAAGGTGCTGGTTAATTTTGGCTCCATCAGTCTCTGTGAGGGAAGCCAACTTACAGCTAAGACAGGATGTGACTTTTCCACAGAAAAGCAAAAGATGTTAAAATCAGACATAAAATATGTTTATGCAAAACATTGAAGATACTTAAAACTTACACTAGTTTCTGAGTATGTGAAAAATCTTCCACAGCCATGTATGAGCAACACCTCCTACCTTACTATACTTACAGGCAAAGGACTGACATAGTGGTGAGGATGTTACTCCAATTGCCTCCAATACTCTGGACAATCTGTAAAAGGTGGAAAATTAGGGCATAAGTTGGTTGATGTGCAGCAACATTTGCATGGGCAGGACTTTTTAGCATCTCCCTTTTGTTTCTAAGTCAATTTGCCTTCACTCTGTGATAGTCAATTTTTATCTCACCTAGTCTGCTCTGTGGAGTGTGTCTTCTAGTGATATCACTACCTTAAATGGTGGGGGAACTCCCCAAACTTTGTAAAAGGACCTAAAGGGCTTTTTGGACTGTGGTCTGAATAACTCCTCTACCTGGTACACATACAGAAAGATAGAAACAAATTACTATTAATTAACCAGTTAATGAAAATAGTCATCAGCAACTTCTGTTTGCAGCCTCCTTTTGTATCCAAAGGCTGAATGACGTAAGAAAGAAGGAAGACTCCAGAGAACTATCAGCTCTAATGCCCCAATCCAGCCTGGTTTCACACCAGGGTTAAAGGTCAGAGTGTGCTAAAGTAATTTGTAAAATGAAGCTTTCCAGAGCTTCTCCTCAGTGCTGGAGAATCAGCATTAGAGAAAAATCTCACTGTAAAACAGTCTTCAGTAAAAGGTACCTCCTTTCACACAAAGTCGTGTTGACTTGAAGGTCTGAGAAAATAGATGATCTGTGTCTATAGGCTTAAAGGATGTACTTTTGCCCTAGCAGATTCACATGTGGATTGAATAACTAGTTTTGTTAAATATATTGTCATCTTAGATTTTGGAATTACTTCTTTCCTAACTTTTTTTATATGTACGTGTGAAATACTCTATCTTAGCTTGTTTTTTTACTATTAAATAATGAAAATTTAATATGACAAGAAGCATTGCATTTGCATTCCTATTTTTGCTGGAGTGGCTTAAGTTAAAAATTAGGGTAGCATAATTCCCTGGAAATTCTCTCTCTGCTGGAAAACTATTCTGGGGGTAGTAACTTCAGGGGAATCATAGTGACAATTTTGAATTAGCATTTTCTAAACAGAGAATTCTCCTCTCAATACATAAAAAGCTAACTGAATCCAGTTTGTAATTTCTTGGGAATAGTCCAGCCCTAACATAATGTAACAGGACTAATGTAACTGTAGTGAGTGGAGTTAACTTATTATCAGAATTGATTTTAGAAATGAGATTGGAGTCCTGGGAGCTTCCTTCTTATTAAAAAACCTCAAAACTGCACATTTTTCTTAAAGATCATTGAGAGAGCCAAGACATAATTTTACTCTCTGCACCATCAGTGTAAGTTCATTCTTTCAGCCTTATTATCTTCTGTAGAATTCACTTCCCTGCTGATTGCCCTCTTGGAAGCGGAAAAGATAACAGTTGCAAATGTTGTTGGTTGCAACAGTTTATTGTGTTTACAGAGAACATACCACAGACCAACAGAAGACTAGGGACAGAACAAACTGAAGCACATATTGTCTTGGTAGATTGTTTTTCTTCCTGTTTGAATTACTTCATTTGAGATCACTAACAGCTTTGGCATCCCCTCCCCAAACTTTAAGGACGCAATACACATTAACATGTCTGAAATATGCGATTCTCCCTGGAGGATAAAACAGTTTCTAAAATCGTGGGGTAGGGATTGGCGAAACAGCAGAGATGCAAAAAGCTCCCTTTATAAACGGGCATGTTGAAGAAACACAATGAGATTCTCTACAACTGTTTTTACACACCTGTGGAAAGGGAGCTCTTGACAGTTGCCTGATTTAAAAGCCAAGCAAACTGAGGGTGTTTTGGGCTGGTATTAATTTTACACATTATGGACAGATCTAGCAGTTTTTCTTGATTCCCTTCCCTCCTCCCCCCCACCCCAGCCACTATCCCTGGGCTTGTGCTTTGACCAACCTGCCCTTGACCTTTCTATTCCACTACTAATGCCTTTCCCAACACCCCAAGCAAGGACAAAACATGGCATAGGCCCAGCTTGCTCTACCTTATTTTTTTTAAATTATTTTCTCTTATGAAGTACTTTCGTATGAAAGGATACCATATGGCTCTAGGTTAACAAATCCTTTATAGAAATACTGCTTCCTTTTCTGCTTAAACGAGTAAAGATTCCCATCAGCATTCCTAAAGTGTTTCCCTATATTTTAAGCAATGTATAAAAGCTGAAGTGTTTTTGGCCACCTTCCAGGCATTAGGAGAAACTCAATACTTGGTAGCTTCTAAATGCGAAGAATTAAAATTAGCATCATGCTTCCTTACATATTAGGAGATTTTTCTCATGCTTTGATTATTGGCTAAAGGATACTGTTGCCATCTCTGTCCAGTAAAGTTTCCTCTTACTGCATCCACCTACCCTAACTGAAAAATGTAAGACTTTTATTTCAGAGATCGAATGGATTTAATGCTTTTCTCATTTTGCCAAATCATTTCCATTTTGTGTCTAAGTCTTCTGCAATGAGCTATGCTTTGCATAATAATTTAGGAAAAAAATGCAACATTCTCATTTATGTGCTTAAACTCAAAATTTGAAATGTTCTTGCTGCTCAAAGTGCCTACCAAGCATCCCTCCCTCATGTTAAGTGATTGTGAAGCATGTTGCATTGCCCGTTGATGGGTTAAATTGTAAATGTCAACTAGGCAACTAGCCTCCTATCAGAGTATATTTGAATACTGATAATCTATTTGCATGGTATTATGATAGTACATAATAATTCTTCCCTCAATATATAGGGTATAACAGTGAGGATCTATTTCAATTTCCAGCATAATACCATGTTGATTTTACTACCCTTAGCATTGCCTTGATGTTTGGATGGATTTTAAAATTATATCTTGATCATTTTGCAAATCTATTTGTAGGTGAAAATTTTTATGAATGTAGCTTAGTACTGTAATATATCTTTAGACAGTATTATTAGCAAATCTTATTCAGAATATCCCTGTAAATTAAAAGACTTTTAAAATGCAAACATTTTCTTCTTGGCTTTAAGTTAATAACTATATTTAAATTGAAAATGATAGAGAGCTTATGGTGGTTGCTATTTTTTAGTATATGGAATATATATCTCCATCTGAATTTCTGATATATCCCTTACTGCGTACCAAACGCTTTTAATTTCAACAGGTCTGTAATGGATATTTTAATATTTATATAGTGTTTATTTCCAAAGTCTCCTGAAGATCTGGAGATCTGTCTGGTGAGCATACTCAAGCTGGCATTTTCAAAGCTACTTTGCAAGTCAGAGAAAAGCATCCATCTCAAATATTTTATAAAGTGATTACTTTGAATTGATAATTTAAAGAAATACCAGGCACAGCCACAGAGAATTCATTACTGTTGATGAGTTCAGAGGTGTGGAATGAAATCAGATCAGACTGGTTTGGGCTGTAAAGCAAGAGACTCCCTGGACAGAAACACTGGGGCTGGCCTGGGGGAAGCAAAACAACCTTTCTTCTCTGCAATGGAAGACAAAACCTGAAAATCAAGCTTTTGGGATTGTGTTTTTCTGGGAGGCTAAAAAGTAGTGTGGCTGGTGTTGGACCATCAAAATAAAGGATATATGAAGCTGAATATCTGAGCTTAATGAACTCAAGCAAAACGCTACTGCTTGCTTTAACAAGGACAGGATTCACTCTCATTTTAAAAATAATTAACTATGCAAAATGTAATTAACAATGAAATCTAATTAGCTACCTGTGAAAATGGTGGCTTTATTATGAATACTTTTGAGTTGCTCCATCTTTTTTTTTTCTTCAGTTCTTTGTACTCTGAATTGCTTCTCCAACCACCTCCGCAACTGAGCTGTGTCAGCTGTACAATATAATGTGATTCACACAAGACTGTTTTTGCAAAGAAAAACTGTCACAGGAGAAGAACTTGTTGAAATTTTGGGTGAAAGTAATATTGTCATTTAAAATCAAGGTAAAAAAATGGCAGGGAGGGGTTAATGAAGGAACAATACAGTTTCCAAACTAGAACAGGTACGTACCAATGCCCAGCACTGGAGTGAAATCACCTTGGAAGCGTGGATGAATGTGAAGCACATATGTTGGAGCAGAGATATATCGGAGAAAAAGATAAGAAGTAGCAGGGTTGTTACCACTGAAAGCAAGAAAGGAGTAGAAAGCCATGCATGGAGACAGAAGGTCTTGTTTCATTGTCCTGAGGAGGCATGAGGAAAGAGGGTTAGGATATTGATTGCAAGAGGCTTGGGGCTTGGAGCATGGAAGTAGCTTCCTTTGTTTAGTCGTTCTTATGTAAATAATACTTATTCAGTAATAAAAATGGCTAGTAGAAAATGTCATTGTGACTATTTAGAAATACTAGTGTATGTGATGAGGAGAAAAATCCTTTTATATCCTTACTGTCTTCTNAAGTTGTGATCTTAATTTTCCAACTTTGTGTGAGGCCTTTCTTCGTTGCCTGGGAGGGAAGAGGGGAGGGGGAAGAGGGGTGGAACTAATTCTGCTCCGTGGGGGTTGCCCTGAGCCCTAAATGGAGACAGTCATCTAGTCCAAACCCTCTGAAGTGAGCAGGGACATCTTTAACTTGATCAGGATGCTCAGAGGCCCAGCTTTTCATACACTAGTACCCCCAAGTCTGTCTCTGTGGGCTTGCTCTCAATCCATTCATCCCCCAGCCTTTACTGATACTAAGGATTGCCCTGATCCAGGTGCAGGATCTTGCACTTGGCCTTAGAATCATAGAATCATAGAATTCTATGATGAACCTCAAGAAGTTTACAAGGACTCACTTCTCAAGCTCATCTAGGTCCCTCTGGATGGCATCCTGTCCCTCTAGTGTGTCAACTGTACCACTCAGCTTGGAGTCATCTGCAAACTTCCTGAGGGTGCACTTGATCCAACTATGTCATTGATTAAGATATTAAACTGCACTGGTCCCAGTACAGACCCCTGAGGGACAAGGGACACCTCTTGTCACCTATCTCCACCTGGACATTGAGCCATTGAACACTACACTCTGGATGAAACCATCCACCCAATTCCTTATGCATCAAACAGTCCGCCCATCAAATCTATATCTCTCCAATTTAGAGAGAAGGGGTTTATGGGGCACTGTGTCAAAGGCACAAAAAGAAGTCCAGATAGATGACATCCACAGTTCTTCCCTTGTTCACTGATGTAGTCACTCTATTGTAGAAAGCCACTAGGTTGGTCAGGCAGGACTTTCCCTTGGTGAAGCCATGCTGGCTGTCTTGAATCACCTTCCTGTCCTCCATGTGCCTTAGCATAGCTTCTAGGAGGATCTGTTCCACGATCTTCCCAGGCACAGAGGTGAGGCTGACAGGTCAGTAGTTTCCAGGGTCCTCCTTTCTACGCTTTTTAAAAATGGATGCAATGTTTCCTTTTCTTCAGTCACCAGGAACTTCATCTGACTGCCATGACTTCTCAAATATCATGGAGAGTGGCTCGGCAACTAATCAGCCCATTCCCTCAGGACTCTGGGAGGCATCTCATCGGGTTCCATAGACTTGTGTATGTTGAGGTTCCTTGGGTGGTCACGAACCTGATCTTCTCTTACAGCGAGATGGGCTTTGACCCCTGGTGCCCATCCTGTGGTCCATTGACTCAGAAGGTGTGGGAAGAGAGGTTGCCAGTGAAAACTGAGGCAAAAAAGTTGTTGAGTACCTCAGCCTTCTCGTCCTTTGTTACCAGGTTGCCAGTCTTGCTCATTTGGCTGGGGGTGTGTGTGTGTGTACGCTTTCTTTGACCTTCAAAGAAAGGTCAAAGTGCTTTTCCTCCTGTAAAAAGCACTGGTGTGGCATAATAATATGTATTGATCAATTTGAACTGATGTCATTCCTTGCAAATAATATAATAGAGAAATAATGGGCTTCATCATGAGCTTTTAATTGTACAAAACTGAAATTTTTGCCAACAGTTCAGTTTGGATCGTATTAAAATAATAAAGGCTAATTGTAGAAGTTTCTCACTTTCTTTGAGGAAAGCCTTCATCACTGAGAAGTAAGCCAGGAAATTCTTTGAGACTTGTTTTAAGCCCCAAGTGGATTTTGCATTTTGTGGATAATAATACACAAAGACTTCCAAACTCAGTGGGAGAGCTCAACACAACTGGCTCTTGAAAAAAACTACACACAAAAAAGGCATTGTCTTGCTGTGCACAGTTAGCCTCTGCTCTTACAGAGATGTTTTTGTGTCCCATCCACATGTATAACAATTATTGATATTCACTAATGAGAGAAAAAAATGCCCGACATTCCACGACTGTTATAGCTAGAATGGATTCCCCAGAGCTCACACACTGAAAATAACTATTAATTAGTAAAGATTTCATGCCTAGAAGATCTGCAGGTAGGACTAGGTACTATTTTTATGTAAACATATACATGCTTATTTTCAGTTCTTTTTGATTAAAAAAAAAAGTTCACTCTCACCATTTGTTGGCTCTTAAGGTTTTGAATGTGATAGCTCACCTGACCCTTTAAATAAATATAGTTATACTATAACTTTTCTTTTAATTCTCAATATAAGTTAGATTTAAACTCTTAAGTGAGGCCTGATTTGCAGTTTGCTTACTTCTCAGGCTCACAGCTGCAGCTGGCATTGGGTAATAGATAAGGGAAACTGTTGCTTTGACCTAAGCTGGGAAAGTAACTGCTTTGAACTGTAAGTTTTGAGAACTGTTAATTGCTAAGACATTCCAGGATAAGGGGGACGAGGTCATCTTGGAAGAACCCAACATAACAAGATCAGCCCTGTTTACGTCAGCCCTGCGAGCAGTGGAACATCTTTCACAAACAAGTGCCAGGTACAAGGACGAAGAATCACGAGATGGAGGATGAAGTAACAACCACCACTATGCAAGCACAGGGGACATTTTAATATTTTAATGAGTTCCAAAAGACAGCACCTTTCATGTTAATTATCCAGGGAATGGGAGGGATCTGAGGGTTTAAATAGGAGCTGAAAATGGTGGGTTTTTTCGGAGGAGCGATCCCCTGCTCTCCTGGTGCCAATAAAGGAATGTTACTTTCAGAAACTTCAAACTTAGTCTCTGAAAGTTTTTCTACTCAGGCCGACTTTTACGGTATCAAATGTAGTTATTTGAAAATGCAACTGCTTCAATTTTTGAGACTAATCTTGTCACAAGTGAAATGAAAAGTGCTGCCCAGATTCTCCAAAGATGATTCTCTTTCTTCTGCCTCTTCTGCTTTAGATTACTCTGATAGTTTTATTGTATTCATTTACTGTGTGTTCTTCCCCATTTCCTTAGGCCTGCCTGACAGTGCTACAAATTGCCACCACATGGAGGGCACCCTTCATGCTACCAGCCTATGATCTTCAGCCTTTTGTAGTTTACACTGATCCCATGTGCACCACCATCCTTATTTTCCTCTACATCCTGCACCTCTACAGTTCCTCTTCTCTTGTAGAAGCTAGCATGGCTTATCTACCACATTTATAATAAGAGAGAGGTCCCATGTCCAGACGCAGGCATTTTTAGAGCACTCTGTTTTGTTTGTAGCTGTTCTAAGAGGTGGACCGTAAAATGTGACTCCTTGGTTTTAGTGTGCCTTTCATCCTAATGTATTTACTTTTTGCTTAATCTACAATAACAGTGATTTGACCATAGGACTAGAAAGGGACACATGTACATCAAAGAATCACAGAATTGCTTAGATTGGAAAAGACCTTTAAGATCATCAAGTCAAATCATTAACCTAACACTGACAAGTCCTCCACTAAACCATATCCCTAAGCACTACGTCTTTATATGTCTTTTAATTATCTCCAGGAATGAGGACTCCACCACTGCCCTGGGCAACCTGTTCCAATGCCTGATAACCCTTTCAGCAAAGAAATTCTTCCTAATATCCAGTCTAAACTTTCCTTGGCACAACTTGAGGACATTTCCTCTTGTCCTATCGCTTGCTACTTGGTTGAAAAAACTGACCCCCACCTCTTTACAACCTCCTTTCAGGTAGTTGTAGAGAGTGATAATGTTTCCCCTGAGCATCCTTTTCTCCAAGCTAAACAACCCCAGTTCCCTCAGCCGCTCCTCATAAGATTTGTGCTCTAGACCCTTCACCAGCTTTGTTATCCTTCTTTGGGCACACTCAAGAAATGATTGACTGTGTCTATCCACAGCAACCTCGCTAGTGGTCTGCCCTGCAGCTCCTGAGGATGTCGGTGTCTCTAAGGCAGGGCCAGCGGATCCACTTAATGATTTTCTTGGGTGTAAAGTAGGTTACTTTAGCAAGCTGGGGTACAAAGGATGATTGTATAGGTCTGCTTTGAGATGGAAATATGCATCAGAAGAGAGAAGCACAAGAACAACCCTTGCACACCTTCCTTGCTTCCTCCAGAGAAATGTCTGAACAAGGAAAAATCTAGTTGTTGTGGACAGACACAGTCAATCATTTCTTGAGTGTGTCCAAAGAAAGGCAACAACAACCCCAGGTACCAGTATAGGTTGGGGACTGAGCTGTTGGAGAGCAGCGTAGGAGAGAGGGACCTGGGGGTTCTGGTGGACAGCAGGATGACCATGAGCCAGCAATGTGCCCTTGTGGCCAAGGCCAATGGCATCCTAGGGTGTATTAGAAGGGGTGTGGTTAATAGGTTGAGAGAGGTTCTCCTCCCCCTCTACTCTGCCCTGGTGAGACCACATCTGGAATACTGTGTCCAGTTCTGGGTCACTCAGTTCAAGAAGGACAGGGAACTGCTTGAGAGAGTCCAGCGCAGAGCCACTAAGATGATGGAGTGGAACATCTCCCTTATGAGGAAAGACTGAGGGAGCTGTGTCTCTTTAGCTTGGAAAAAAGGAGACTGAGGGGTGACCTTATTAATCTTTATAAATACATTAAAGGAGGGTGTCAGGAGGATGGAGCCAGGCTCTTTTTGGTGGTGTCTAATGATAGGACAAGGGGCAATGGGTATAAGCTGGAACATAGAAAGTTCCACCTAAATATGGGAAGAAGCTTCTTCATGGTGAGGGTGACAGAGCACTGGAACAGGCTGCCCAGAGAGGTTGTGGAGTCTCCTTCTCTGGAGACATTTAAAGCCCACTTGGACGTGTTCCTGTGTAACTTGGTCTAGGTGATCATGCTCCGGTGCGGGGATTGGACTAGATGAGCTTTTGAGGTCCCTTCCAATCCCTAACATTCTGTGATTCTGTGACTTGGAGTGGTAACACTGGAACTGTTTGGCCTGAACTTGCCTTCCAAAGTCTGTCAGACCCACAAATCACCCTTATTGCCTTGGTTAGTCTGAAGTGAAACAACGTGCCATTGTTATTTAAATAGTATCAGAATAACAGTTACTGGTGGACTTAATACTGCAAATACTCTGTACAGAGAAAAGCTTCAGGTTCCAGAGTCCTTGAATGTTCCCATTATTTGTAAAAATAACATTATTTAAAATAATGTTATTGAAGTATTTATTAATTTTTGTTCTACCAGACATACTTTTCTCTCTGGAAAATTTGGTGGGTACTTATTTTTATAAATGAGAATGACATTTGAGATTGCACCATGCTATTACAGCGCATTTCAAATGCAAACAAAAATTATTCATCAGAAGTGAAATCTAAATCTGGAAATACAAAATAATCCATAAATTCTTCAGAAGCATCTCTAGCCTTGAATTTCCATGGTTACTGCACCCAAATATGTTTTGATTTTAAGTGAGTGTGTACCTGCTAATTGGGCCAGTGATTCAAGTCTAACAAGTTAGCTAGTTATGCACTCCTCAAATTACTCACATGAAGAGTGCCAGTAGAAGGCTATTGCCATTTGTTATTTAACAAAAGTAAGAAAACTCTCTGAAATAAATGCAGACTGTCTAAAGACATTCCTCTTGAAGAGCCAAACAAATAATGGCAGTGAATGCTGCACATGCAAAGTATCTCATTTAGATCTGACTTGCAAATCACTTAAGCAAGCAGCAGGCACAATCAGTGGGCACTGTGGTTGCAACCAGGTTTTAGTAATTCCTTCTGGTTTAGGCTTCAAACACTGCAAAATGTTTTTTAGTCCTACTTGGAATATGACAATATGGCTATTTTCATGGAATCATGGAATGATGGAATGGGTTGGGTTGGAAGGGACCTTTAAAGATCATCTAGTTCAAATCCCTGGCTATGGGCAGGGACACCTTCCATTAGTTCAGGCTGCTCAAAGCCCCATCCAACCTGGCCTTGAACACTTCCAGGGATGAGGCATCCATAGCTTCTCTGGGTAACCTCTTCCAGTGTTTTCTTTTCTTTTCAGTATACTAGGTAAGAAGAGACAAATATTTCCCACCCTGGTGTGCTAGCTCTTGTTCAGCCCTGGGCATTAGTCAGAATAGACACAAGAAGACATGCATGACAAAACTTCCAGTCCCCTCATGTCAAATGTAAAGCTTTTTGACATGTAGGCAGATTTTTCAAGAACTACTTTTGGTTTTGAAGGTTTGTGAAGTTTCAGGGAGTAATTTGAGGAGATTGGGTATTTCTGTCTTTTTATATAAATTTTCAGGCACTTCAGAAATTTTGTACTGAATTTTACTGAAAGTGACCACTGTATCTTGATCCTAGAGAGGTCTTGCACCTGTTACTTTAAAAATGAACCCAGGAGAATCAAAATCACTGCATTTCATTACAATGCTTCTTAAATAACACCACCTAAAATGATGCGTACTTTTGCCTAAATGCCAGCGAATGGCTTCAGCTCTGTAAGAATTCCATTGACATTCAGCGTGCGGCTTCACGTTGGCCAAAGCCAATTATGGTCCTGTCTGCCAAGCTTTGGTCCTACCATCCTAATTCCTTAGCTGCGGGGGACAGGAGTCTAAGTATTGTGAGAAACTTTACTTCTAGCTAATTTGAATTTCAAACTTATGGTGAAGCACGATTATGTGCCTCGGTGCAACTTCTCACTTGGGCGACCAGCCACATGTGCCTCCAGACTCCATCACTGCCCTGCCAGCAGCAGGTTCCCCCTTTCTCCCCACCATCCTTCTCCCCTGGTGTGCAGCGGCCTCATTTTCCCCTTCCAGCCTTGACTCTTTCAAGCTGCTTCTGCCATTTTGTTTACCTCCGAACCACTCATTATTGACCTGTCTGCTCTGAAGCATTTAAAACCACCTTTTCTAGAAAGGAACTAATACTTTGCAGATAGCCCCTAAAGCGACTTTAAAGAAAAACCTCAAACTCTCTTGCCTTTTGAACCCCGCACCCAACCTACAAGTAGACTCCGGTTTTCGTGCGGGCTTTCAGACCCGCCCCCGAGGCGGCCCGAGGCCTCCGCCCGCCCCCAGCCGGGCCTGC
>VYZX01007901.1:47751-66448 GCA_013401335.1 Brachypteracias leptosomus | reverse complement strand
GTCGTGTGGCCCGGGGGAGCCCCCGGGCCTCGGCTGGCGGCGGGGGCGGCGAGGAGGAGAGGAAGGGGTGCGGGTGACCCTGATAATCGCTTTATGTTTGCCTGCGGCTTGCGTAATCTGCCATCAATTATTTATTTCATGCACCACTTATGGGTCTGAGGGGCAGCGTTAGGCCTCTGGTGTGGCTCAGCGCAAGCAGGAGAGGGGGTTCCTTCCACAAATGTTACAGGGAGGGGAAGTGGGGGTTTTGAGGGTGTTCAGATAGCGTTCTTAATGCCTGTTCCTTTCCCTGTGCAATTTCAGGGCATGAGAACGAGGGAGGTCCTTATTCACGATAAATTTTTAAAGATCAAGTGGAAGCCGTGAACGAAAATAACCCTGTGTGGTTTACTTCATGTGCTAGGTTGATATTTCTCCTGTTCTGTGGTAGGTTGGGCTGCTCGGCCAGCCTGGAGAGAAGCCTGGGGAAGGAAACATGTCTTCTGAATCATTTTGTCTGGTTGCTCAAGCTAGGTTTGACTCCAAATGGTTGAAGACAGACTTACAGGTAAGGACTTAGTATCACATTATGACCTTTCAGGTGCAGATCAAGGATGCTTTTAGTCTAAACAGCTGACAAACTGGCTCTTGAGATAGATGTATTGGATTTTTGAGTATGCTGATTTAAAACTGATCTCGAAGAAACACTAGCTTATTTTGAGCTGCAAATAGATCTGTGTTGTCAGTGCAGTCCTTTCTGCTTAGAAGCAAGCTGGACTACATATGTGCGTTATCTTTGCAGAGTGTCAAAGAACATAACTGAGTATATTACTGCTAGAGATGGAAATTCTTCATTTAGTCTGTTGCTAAAGTTCCTGCCTGGGTATCAGGTAACACCTTTAAGGCATAAGAGAAATGAAACAAAGAGCGATGGAAATCTAATTTATATTTTGAAGAATTTGTATCGGCTTTTACAGTAGTTGTTTGTATAATGGGTATAGCTTTCTTGAAGTTTTGTCCTTTTTGAAAGTAGTAATATTTTTTTCAGAGATATGTGGTTGAAATGGAACTGATCTTTCTTGAATTGTGCTGGTGTTTGGTGAAAGTTATCTTTTGTCTTAGAAGATGATCTGTTAATATTTAAAAGTTGTATGATACAGGGATGGGGATACTGTAATTTTTTCCCAATTTGGGTTCCAAAATTAAGTGGAAAATGTAGACAAGTAGAGTGGTTTGGATCAGCTCTGTTTGTTTCAGATGAAATGGTTAACTAGAGTAAGTCTTGTCTGTCTTTGTCCTTCCCCTAGATGTTGCATGTTTCCTTTGAGTAACCTTTCCAAGTTCTTGCTCAAAACTCTAAAATTCTTGTTGGAATGGGCCAGCTAGTGCTATTCCTTTGTTACAGGTTAAAAATAATAAGTATAAAAACTTAAAGAAATTACATCCCGAGTGACTTTACCCCAAATTACATGCTGATAGTCTGAATGGTTGAGTTCAGCTGTTCCTGTGGTTAGACAAGGTTTTTCTTCCCATGCAGTTGTGATTCAACAGCAGCCTTCCTCCCTTATTTTACATCAAACAAGCTAAATCGGAATCAGAAGTGACAGATATAGCCTTAGAGTCTACATTATTTAGTAGGTCTTGTATGTAAATGCAGTAAAATGACAGGGCTTGCTCTTGGTTTGTCTAGATTGATTGCATTTCTATCTTTTATTCTTACCAAAGTAAAAATTGTGATCCGAAGTTAGATATTTTGGCTAATGTGGCCAATAAACATCGTAGAAAACGTTTTGAAGATAAGCATATTAAGAAATACAGAAATATTTCTGTGTTCCCTGGAGGCTGGCTTCTAGATTGCAAATAAGTTGCTTCAATGATTGTAGAAAATAGGAAAATTTTAGCTGGAAAAGTGGTAATCTTTGTAACAGCTGCTGACTATGTATTGTCTATTTTTCTTCTATATTATCTAGGATGAAAAATGTGACAGTTCATGTGATTTGTCAGATATTTCCTCTCATTTGTAGTGCCTTTTTTCTACATCTCTTTTTTCTGTTTATGTAAACTTTTGACAAGAGGGTTTCAGTTGCCATCCAAACTTTAAGGATTATTTTCAGCTGAGTGTGTATAAATGCAATGAAATATTTTTATTTTATTAGACTGTTGTGTATTTAATGTGTTGTAATAATTCCGTTTAATAATAAAAATCTTAATTTGTAACAAATTTATATGAATAAGCTCTCATGTAAATAAGAGTTCTTTATGCATAATAACAAATTAGACTCTAATTGCCAGGGTTCTCCCTTTGTTTTCTTCCAATCGTGCTGTAGTCAAAATAATGAGATTAATGAAATAAGAGAACAGTAATCATTTGTGATCTGCTGGACACAAACATCAGTTCTCTGGAATCTGAAGACTAGCCAGGCCTCGTGGGTATAATGCAATTTTCATATTAGGTTAACTGTTCTTGGTATTGCACAGGCCCTCACCACAGAGCTCTTAACTAGATGTATGTGCTGGGCATTTAGTAAAAAAGTGGATGTGAATCTTGAATTGCTCCTTTTTAGTGTATTAAATAGCAGATGTCTTCTGTCAAGTAAAGGGCTTTGGGCTCCAGGGAATTTTTCTATTGCATGGTTGACTATTTTAGCTACTGATTGACTAGCATGACCTAGCTGTGTGTGAAATTTCTTTATAGGTATAAGCCCTGTCTCTTAATCGTTTAAGTTCTATGTGTACTGAACATGCTGATTTCCTACTTTGAATGCTTTTAATGGCTAATGATAGAAAGGCCTTACAGAGACCGTGAACAGGAATTGAAAAGATGAGCATAGTGCCTAGGAGAGGTTTGAAGAAAGTCACACTAATTTATGTGAATTAATCAAGCTGACTACAAATTATTGTTTGGAATTAGTTCCTGAAACTTTTCACTTTGCTAGGTTTTTACCTTTTCACTGTACAGCAGTCCAGGAGTAGGTAGGTGAAAGTCCTTGGAGAAGCAGAATTATACCAGGGAATTCTTGCCTTAGAAAACGTACAGATCTTGATTAGTCTTTGAAACTAACTTCTTTTGGTTTTTAAATTAAGTTCTTTGCTGCTGCAAAATTTGAAGAGTATAGCTAGAATTGGAAGTGAAATGCTTCTTTTGATGTCTCCAAAGTCTGACTTGCTGCCTTTTAAAAGCTTTTTTTATTTTACTTTTTATTAAATGTCACTGTTGCCAGAGAGGTTTCTCTTTAGACTTGACGACTGTGGCAGTTATTGTGGACTAAGCCAGTGAAACTTCTCTGAAAATCGTCGGATTCTTCTTTTGCTTTAGCTCAAGACAATGTAGCATGAATAATGTAAAACATGATATTATAATACTATGTGCATTAATAAGTCTTTAGTATAGTGGTATTAATATAATGACACGTGGATTTTAGCATGGATTGTGTTTAATCACCTGCATGCGTCACTGTTCCAGCTGGCATCCAGGCCAAATTTAAATGTTCTTACTCAGTTTTGGGATGTTACTGTTAAGAGACAAAGCCAGCGTGATGTAGCATATTATAACTGTCCTTAAGAGAATTATTGAAGACATAGCCCTTTTGTAATAGCAGTGAGCCTCTAGCCTGCAGGATTAACTGAAGTGTTGTGAAATGTTAATGGAACTATTATCTTGACAATATATTTTTTGCTTGTATTAATTTATCTGAAACTGATCAATATTATTATAGGAAGCCAAAACACTCTACAGAAGACCCAAGTGCACCCTGTAACTATTCCATGTAGTTTACTAACTTTGTAACTACATGGAATAGTTTAACAACTTTGTAATTATTCTCGGAAGCTTATCCGGTTATGGTTGCAAGATTTATTTTTCTTGAAATGTAAGGAAATCTTAATGTCATTGCTTTATTTTCTTAGAATTGATGAGGATGTATAAGAATTTCACTGCCAGCCCTGTTGGAGGATGCCAGCAGCATATGCTAGCAACGAAACTAGATCTTCATTTGACTTAATTAAATGTTGTACCAGACAGAATAAATTGCAGTTTAATTGTGGAGATAAGACTAGCAAAAGATTAGAGTGGGGGCTGCCCAGTTTACAGTACAATAGAAGTTCACTTTGATGTCTGCTTGCTTTTTTGGCTTGGGGTAAGTGAGCAGTGCTGAGACTTAAGGTTTATGTGGAAAGTATTAATTTGGTGAGATACATGCTTTATAAGTGTAGAGATCAAGACATGGTCTGGCGATGAGAATGTGTGACAAATGGTGAAAGTGGCTTGGGGTTTGTGAAGGTGTGGTGTGTAGGAGATGGAGATACGTGGCTGTGGTCTTATCTCAGAGGGGATCAGGAGATGCCATGGGAAGAACAAGGGAGATTTTGGGCATGGGGAATGGCACTTGATTTGGTGGAATGAATAGGAGGATTAAGAACATGGGCCAAGGTTGTAAGGCCCATGATGGAGGTGGTGGTGATGGAGTGTGGAGGTGGTGTTGTCTCAGTCTTGGGAAGGCAGTGTGTAGGTGGTGGAGCAAGCAGGGACTTGAAGTCCTTGTGGGGTTTTTACCAACTACATCTCTGGCACTGTTGCCAATTGCAAAAGTTCAGTGAAAACTTAATAATTCTTGATTTGTTAACTTACTCAGTTTGTCAGGTTCATCCTTTTAAACATGCACAAATGAAGTTACTAAATTATTAGAGGGAAAGATGTCTGCATAAATCAAGCAAAGAGTACTCTTGTACTTGCAACTGCAGTATGTCAAAGTAATGAAGGCACTAAATGTGTTTTTCCTCTCTTGTGCTGCACCATTGATTGCCTTGTGAACTTTCTTTAAAGAACTGAGTGGAAGCTGTATTTTTGAAGAAGAATCATATTTTTTTGGAAAATAGGAAACAGAGGTGTTCCAGCTGTGTCCTGAACAAAGTTCTAGCTCTGTCTCAGCACTTGGATGTGTTGGTAGTCTTCTTGAATGCAGGTAATACTGGTGGGAGCATAAGAAAGTAATATGTGCTTGTTCTGGCGAAGTCTTAAAACACTGTAGAAAGAGAAGCAGGATTATGTAGTCAAAACAGATACTGGACTTTTCTACCATATTTACTGTTATCTTCAGCTGCTAATTTCACATATCACAAATGGCTGAGGTTGGAAGGCACCTCTGGAGGTCATCTGGTCCAACCCCTGTGATAAAGCAGGGCCGCCTAGAGCCAGCTGCCCAGGACTATGTCCAAATGGCTTCTCAATATCTCCCAAGGATAGAGATTCCATAACCTCCCTGGACAGCCTGTGCCAGTGCTTGGTCACCCTCACAGTGAAAAATATTTCCTGATGGGCAGAGGGAACCTCCTGTATTTCAGTTTGTGTCTCTGGTCCTGCCACTGGACACCACTGAGCAAATCTATCTTCTGGGCTCCAACTTCTTTACAACTTCCCTTTAGATATGCAAAACTATACATTAATGAGATGCCCCCTGAGCTTTATCTTGTCCAGGCTAAACAGTCCCAGGTCTCTCAGCATTTCCTCATAGGAGAGGTGTTCCAGTCCCTTTATCATCTTTGTGGCCCTTCACTAGATTATCTCTAGTATGTCCATGTCTCTTTTGTACTGAGCAGCCCAGTACTGGACCCAGCACTTCAGCTGTGGCCTCACCAGTGCTGAGTAGAGGGGAAGGATCACCTCCCTCAACCTGTGGATAACACTCTTCCTAATGCAGCCCAGGACACCCATTAACCTTCTTTGTGAGAAGGGCACATTGCTGGCTTATGTTCAACTTGGTGCCCACCAGGATGCCCAGGTTCTTTCCTGCAAAGCTGCTTTCCAGTTGGATTAGCACGTAATGTGCTCCGTTGTACTGGTGCTTGGGCTTGTCATCCCCAGATGCGGGACTTTGCACTTCTTGTTCAACTTCATGAGGTTCCTGTCAGCCCATTTCTTCAGCCTGTTGAGGTCCCTGTGGATGGCAGCATGACCCTATGGTGTATCAACCACTCCTTCCCATTTCTTTTGGTTAAGTGAAATATTTCTCTTAAGGGAATTGTGAAGCTTCTGTTACGATTATAGAATTTTGGGATCATGGAAATAAAATTGCTTGAATAATTTTACCACTTACTTTTCTCTCACTTTTGACTATCATAGTGGCAATTCACTGTTTAATATGCCTGCTGAATGTCAGGTAGATTAATAGTGAACTTGTTACAATTGGAATTGAGTTGCCCTTAGCTATGGGAGATGAATTGATTGTAAATACTGTTTAATTGTCCTTTCAGTTGATTGCTTTGATTATTGCTACAAAAAAAGTCTCATGTTCCTTTACTTGCAAAGGAGCCTCCTTTCCTCCCTCCCCCAACTCATATACCACTGGCAAAATGTTAAATACAACCCAAATAAAAGCAGAATTGTTTATCTGAAGGCTGCCTGTGGTGTAAGCTTCCACATGAGGTGTTCAAAGAAGGACAGGGAACTCTTTCTGACCTATAATCTTGGTGGTTGCTCTATCTTTAGGCAACATACCAGGAGAATGACTTTGATAAGAATTTGAAGACCAAACCCAAGGCAGGAGAAATTTTGTTTACTTTCTCAGTTTTCAATTGCTTGAAAGACTTGGGTGAACTTTGTGCCATGTGAAAGGATTAGAGGTTAAAACAGAGAAAACAATTTGTGATTCTACTTTACAGCAATGCTTACAAAAGTAGTAAGTTTTCTGAAATGGAACAGTGCTACATTGAAGAACCTTGAATTCAAAGTCTGTAAGCCTTTATGTTGTAAGCTTAAGGGCTATGGGAATCATTTTCCATGCCAAGGTGATCTGAGAATGTAAAATAAAATGTATTAAAAGACATTTTATCAGACAAAAATCTTAACTTTGTGAAAACTGTAATTTATTATGCAACCTGTCTGCCTCACTATTTTTCAAGCTTGTATTTTAGCATAAATTAGCATTCAGCAGGTGAATGTTCAAGTTTTTTTTTAAATCTTATATCACATATAAGCCAGAAGTAGTGGAACGGTTGTGTTTTAACTATTTTTGCAAGAAAAAAATGGTGGAAAATCAATTCCTTAAGTGCTCCACTAAAGTATATGACCACATCACATCTGATGAAGGAGAAAGTAAACGCCATTTATTTTTAAAATATTTATGAACTGAGAACAATGCAAGAAATTCAGTCAGTAGTGAATGGTTGAGTTTTTATTTTCTCTCTTTTTTTTTTTTGCATTGTTGAAATGCAACTTTACTTCAGACTATTCTAATCTTTAAAAAATTAAGCCAAATGTAAAGCTTTCAGCAAAACAAAGAATCTTTGCTCTTTGTGCTCTGTACTCCTGAAGAATGGGGACTATATCTGAAGTGTGATCACAGTGTATTTCTGGTGCTGCACAATTGAGAAATCCCAGATAAGTTAAATAACATCTATCTCACACTGTGTGATTCTTTTCTGTCTTATCCTCCTGAGACCAGGAAACAGCAGTGACAAATATGTGCAATGTGTCAGCTAATTTTATGCTTAAAGAAAAACAACTGAAATCTTTAATATATGTTGAAGTCAATTTCCGAAGTGCGCAATATGAAGTGAAGGAACTGCTGTGGTTATTTGGTATGTTACAGTGGTGTCAAAACATGCAACTTGTCTTTAATTCTTCATGTTAACTGAGATTAGCTAGATCAGCAATCGACTTCCCTGATGGTGGTTGTGACTCTTAAAACCTGTAATCTTTAATCATTAAGAATACCTTTAGGAAATAGATCGAAATAAAGTATAAGTGGACTTCCGTGTATAGTGGTAAATATTTTACAGCAGTTGTGTAAGTACCATTGTTGATTACTTCTCAGTTAGAACACTTTGGATTTGAATACTTGTTACATAACATAAAGATGCTTCTGAATAAGCCTTCAGTAGGTTGTTTGCTTTTTTTTTTTTTTTTTAAATGTCTCCACTGCACCACTTTGGTGTGATAAAAGATATTCTGTTTTTCAAGTTCATGTACTGCCCTCCTCCATTATGCTATATGGTTACAAATTATAGTCTCATTATTAGAGAATTTGCTTGGGATGTTGGCACCTGCGTTGCAGCATTTTATAAAGCAGAGAACCAGTAGAAGACAGGTTATCCTGGTCACTAGGATTCTTCAAGGGAGATCCAAATTCATAAATCATTAGGATTGCAGTGAGTGCTTCCAGCCAGCACAGCACAGCCATTTTTTCTATTGCGAGTATTAGTGCTATTGGACACATAGTGTATTGGGAGCTGGTCTGGGCTGAGGTGTCCCCTTGCTCTTCCCCAAGGTGCAGCTGGTTTTAGTCTTGGTCAGTTCCATAATCTGGTTCAGCAGCTAATCCTGCACCTGCATTCGCCTGGATGTTGTAGCAGCTGGATGGAAGAGGGAGGGCTGTGAGAGATGCTTTGCGCTGCAGGACCAGTTTGAACTGGTTAAATACACCTATAAATCTGTACTTTGATGTCATGTGTTCTTGTTGAGTGCTCAACTCTTCAGTTGCTGGTTTGGAGAGGGGACTGTATTGACTTTCTTCATGCTCCCCTTTTTTGTGACTTTATGCAGCTTAAATTTGTTTGTATAGCTTTTCCTGAAGGGAAGAAAAGCTGCCCCACTCCGCGCTCCCCCTGATTATTGCATGATGCAATCTTGAGTATGTGGATAGTTGTGAGGTGACCAAATTTATGATTTTGGTGAGAATTTTTAACTGGAAGAAAGTTCATCTTGCTGTATTTGAGCCTAGCTAAAAGTTACTGTTTTGTGCTTTTAGTTTGAAAATAGCATAGCTGGAGAATCAGATCCTGAAGATCATTTATATGTCTGTCTTACACACAATGAATATACTAGTGGGGTGATACTTGTGTTTTCTTTCTTCTGGGACACAATATAAAATCTAATGTATTTTAAATGTTAGCTTGAGTTGACTTGAGAGAAAATTGTTGTTTGTAACTATATATAATGTATTGTTTTTAACAGCTTGCTTTTACACGAGATGGACTATGTGGCTTGTGGAATGAAATGGTAAAAGATGGAGAAATTATATATCCTGGAACAGAGTTAACACAAAGTGGTGACCTACCTCCAAGAAAAGGTATGGATTTAAAAAATAATTTTAATTTTTTTTTCTTTCATTGCACATATGAAAATGGAATTCAAATTTCATACTGTCACAAAGCTTTGGTTTATTGTCAGCTGGCTATACAACTTGCAGGTGGTCATGTTTTGAATTAATGCAATTGAAACTGATTTCTTAAAAGCGTACAGAAAGGTACAGTCTAAGCCTTCAAGTGAAGGCTTAAATCTGTTCCAGGCTTTTGAAATTAAACTTCATAACTGGACATGTTATTATGAGACAGGCTTGGCAGTGTCCTTTTGTTTAGTATGCTTCGTGTGTTTGTTTAAAGGAAGTGGACTGAGGAATGGGGTAAAGCTGATGCTGCTATTTCTAATTTTGTTTACAGTCTTCATAAAGTAACTAAAAGGTCAGCTAAAACTTGTTCACAGTCTGAGAATGTATTGCCTTTTTTTCTTGTCCTCTAGTGTACATGAGTGCAGTTGAAACACTGTGAATCTCACAAATGATAGAGTAATGCATCTATTTAGAGAAATTACTTTGGTGGAGGTGGATTTTGTTTCATGATGAGCTATGCCAAAATGGAGTGATTCTGCTCTTGCTTTTTTTTTTTCTTCTGATTTTTGGTGCTATTTTGACTCCTTATTGAACAAAAAATTAAACTGGTCTAAAAAGGAAAAGGCTTATGTTTCCTAACCTGATATGGACTCCCTAAATGGGCAGATAAGTTTTGTCAGTAAGTTGTGACCCCCAAATAAGTGAGGCTCTGTCTAGGAGAAGGTTGGAAATACTGCCTTTGGTAGCAGTGAACTGTTATTTCAGCTCCTGTTACTTCCTGAACTGTACTGTTGGATAGATGTGATATTTCAAGCCAATAATGCTTAATTCCTCAGGGAGAGAATTTTTGGTTTTTGTACCTATGATTTGTCTTTAAAAAATGGGAGGGAGGAGAAGGTCTTTTTGACTAGAGGAAGTTATTTCTAAAGGGAAAAAGCTATAATAAATAGTTTATGAAAGGAGAGTGAATTATACATTATTTTTATCAAGACTATAAGCTTTGTAGGATGGCAGTGGCTGTACTGTAGCAAGGACTAGAATTATGCTCCTAACTGTTTCAGAATTAGGGAATGTTTTTGTCCTGCTTCTGGCCCTTTTGAATATTGTTGACATGGGATGAAAATATAGCTGATCTTATCAGAAGGACTACTAAAACAGCTGCTCATGAAACAGGTGGAGGTAGTGTAATATTTTTTTCTTAGGATTGGCACTCAAAGACCTCATAAATTTGAAGCAATGAAGGGAAGCGTTTTCCTCCAAATGAACTGTGGAAACTGCTTTGCCATTCACTGACAGCTCATGGTAGAGGTGTTGTGACAGTCATAGTATAATGATTCAACACACTCTGCTCTCATGTAGAAAAAAGATAACAAACATCTATAATAATAGTGATAATATAGTAAATACCTGCTTTACAAATGAAATGGATGCAGTTTCCTCTTTTTGTGACAGATACTTCTACATTGTTTTTAGAGTTGTACCTGTGCTGATCTTTGGCAGAAAACTGTTCTTCCACTATAACAGCTGTGGCTAAGTAGCCACAGAGAATTAGGATTTTTTTTTTTTTTTTAAGTTATGATGCTTTAGTGCTTTCAGTGACTCTGAGAAAACTTATAGAAAAATGTCATAGTATAATTGGGTTTTGTTTTCAGAGGAATAATAGAAATATCAATTAGGAAAATGCAAGCTTTCAGTTCTGATCCAAAATGTAGAGAGGAGTATAAAGTAAAAAAACAGAAGTGCTAGGGAAGTCAATAATCTGTGACTTCACATGTTCATCCACACTTGAGATACCCATTATGAATAATGCTAAGATTTGTTTTTTTTAAATGCTGGGGGTATGTGTATACACATGACTTTGAAAAATCAAAAAAGTGTAAAGTATTAAAGGCTGTAGGATACTGTTACTTAAAAATCACACTTTTGATGACTTACTGTAGAAATATGGCATTTATTTTACCTTAAAATGTCAGTAGTCCAAGGTGTGATGAGGCTTCTGAAATCTTTGGTGGTATAGTTTTTTATATTTCTTTTTTTGTTTAGTTTTGTTAAAGCAAGACTGCGACTTATTTCAGTACTGTATTGTGGTGAGTTGACCTTGGCCAGTTGCCCACCTAGCTTCTTGCTCGCTTCTCCTCCTCAATAGGACAGAGGGAGAAATAAAATGGAAAAGCTTATGTGGAGAAATAAAGGCAGGGAGATAACTTGCCAGTTACAGCCAAAACAGTCAAACTGGGCAAAACAGACTTGACTTGGGGAAAATTAATTTAATTCACTGCCAGTTAAGATATAATTAGATAGTGAGTAACAGAGATAAAAATTAAAACAACACCTTCCCCTTGCCCTCCCTTCTGAAGGGTTTAATTGTAGGTATTATGTAGCACAGATCGCATCTATTCCTTTCCACAACTGGAGTGCCTGTTCTTCTACATAAGCACTTTGAAAACATCTATTTCTTGAAAAACTACAGTAGTTTAGAAAGTCAGGTGCAGCTTTTTCAGGATTTTAACTCTCAGATTTAATGTATGAATTCTCTTGCAGTGGAATTAGCCTTCATAAATGCCATTGTGCTGGTCTGCAGGATTGGTAAAATACAAACATACAACCACCTTCTTACTAGACTTGAGTTTTGAGAAGGCCAATCGACCTTGATTTCAGTCAACTTACTTTCAATGTTGATCAGATTGCATATTTGATTCCATTAGGCAGTAACGAGTCATGGAACCAGAAAAATTACTGGTCAGTTTGCACCTCTGAACTTGCAGGTCAACTTGAGTTTCATGAAATTAAAATGGTGAAGCATTTCAGTCTGTTTAGTTAGTAGTTACTTTTTTGCATAAATGATCTACTTCAAGAGGAGAGGGAAAGGTACATAGAAGTAATGATTTTATATAAACCCCAGTGCTTTGATGCTAATATATTTTAATCTCAATATTCAGATTTTGCTGCTAAATTGACTTATTTGGAGAGAAATAAGAGAGGTTAGCTTAAGTGATCCTTTTCAGTCTGTTTTAAGAAGTTTTAATTTATGCCCATCCATTGTAACTCCTTTTCTTCAGCAGTGCTATAGCTCTCTGTTGATGCTGACTGGGCTGCTCAGAAGAGGCACTTCATTCTTTCAGGGGATATTGGCAGTGGCAATAGACTGGAAGAACATGCTATTGATAGTGAAAAGCATTCCTTTTCTCTCTAGGAAGAATATGCAAATAGTGTATTTTTTTTTCCCCTGTTAGCAAGAAGAACATTTGGTTAGAAGTAACCTCTTTGTTTTTTCTTGATGGTATTTCCAGACAAACATGTTTGATAAATGTGTTCAGCAGAAAGTGTTTGCATGTTTGAGTATCATCTGAGGTCACAGCTGTGACAGTAGTGATGTCCAAATACAGGTGCACTTGCAGCATGGCAGGTACTTAAAAGATAATCAAGCTGCCCTCAGAAATTTGGATAAGATTATTATCTTGTACACTGGAAACTATGTACTGAAAATAATAAAAAGTATTAAATAATGTTGTTAGTAAATTTTGAAGTTGGAGAACTATTACTGTAGTTTTTGAAGACATATCAGTCAACTATGCAGGTTTCTTTTGTAGGCTTTTCCTTTTTAGCTTTGATTCCTCAAACTTCTGCATAGGTGGGAATTTATCTTTCAATTAGCTAATTTAAGTTCCAGGGAGAAAATATAAAACTGTCAGCTTCGTGCCTCCCTCCTGCCTTTGGTAAACACTGTGGGCTTGCTCCTCCCCCCGCCCCCCTTGCTCCCCCCCTTGGACCTTTGTCAGCCTAGTGCCATTGAATCCACAGACCTCATTCAACATTGTGCCTGCAAATAGATAACAAAGTCCAAATGCCACAAGTGATTCCAGAGATTTGGCAGAAACCAAATATTCATAAGAATACCAGTGTGTGGGAATTGGTTATGGTGGCTACCATTCAGACCACGTATATATTGAACTGTAGTAACACACAGGCATATAGGCTGGCTCCTGCTTTTTTTTTTTTTTCTTGTGTAAGAAAACTTGTGAAAAGTGAGAAGTGCCTCTTTTCTCTCTCTTTCTTTTCCGTTTGCCCCAGCTCAGTTCTATTTGCTGTACCCAGTGGCTCAAGCCTTCAGTACTCAGGTTATGGTCCTCTCTGTGCAGCGCAGAGGGAAGTCTGTAGTCAGCCCATTGGACAGTGACTTCATAAATGTAAAATGCTTTATTGCATGTTCAATGGACAATTTAAAGAATGCATTTTAAAAAATAGTACACCAGGGAAGAAAAGAAACTTTATTTCTGATTAGTGTTAAGACATAGAATCTTCTGTCGTGTGGACTCCTACACCTGGAAGGCAATGTAAACATGGTTTGCAGATGGTTAAGCTGGCATCCTTCCTTCAAAAGTAGCTACCAATTGAAGTTTATATATGTGTATTTATAAAAGAAAAGCTCTTTGACACAAAACAAATTATTATTTTGTATTGCAGCTCAAATACTTCCTGGATCTGGGACTACCAAATTCTATTTTAGAGTGGTTATAAAAATACAGCCCTTGCCTAAGGCACACTGGGTGACTTTTTGCTTTGTGAATGGCAACATCTATTGGGAAACTTGTTGCAGGCTTTTTATTTCTACCGAGGGATTCCTTTCTGTGTCAGTTCATTGGCATTTAAGGGCAGCACAAGATCATACTGTAACAGGTGCTGGAGGCGACTCTGCAGTGTCAGTTACTTTCTTCATTGAATATGAAATGTAAGTTCCACCTTTAGTTGCTTCCTTTTTTGTCTGCTGTTTATACCGGATTAGGTTGTTGCTGTGCAAGACAGAGCACACCTGGTGAGCTACTGGGCGTTGGTTTGGGCCCTAACTTCTAGTTAAGTGTAGTGACTTGAGTTGCTCAATTTTGGCTGGCTAGGCATACTTACCAAAGCTTGTGGGGTTAAGGTTGTAAACTAAAACAGAGTTAAGAGAAAGTTATTTCAGGGAAATGTTACATGGTTTATTTCCCCCATCACAATATTCATGCTTCAGTTGGAGAAAAATGAAGTTAAAACAGATTGCACTGCAGCAGGGTTTTGCATGCATTGTCTTGAAAATTCTTTATTACTTGTTATTTTGGCCTGTGCTGGCTTCACTCCAGATTTTTTCCTTCCTGCCCCTCTTTCTGAAAAATCATTGAGGCTCCCTTTTTAAAAATACCTTTCATTAAGCATAACTGAGCTTCCACAATTATGATGTCTGTGTTGCTGCTTTCAATCTAGACCTGATACTGACTTTGTCCCTTATGGGACAAGTGGGTTTTTTTGCATGTACAATGAAAGTCTTTGTGGAACAATTTGACATGGGCTTTTAATGTGATTTTTAGCTCAGCTCCTTTCCACTACTTCTCTCATTGCTCTCCTTTTCTGTTCATACAGTCAATTAAAAAAACCAAAAATCTTCTTGTGAATTTGTGTGTCAGGGTTGTTTTTATAAAATACAAAGCTAAAGTTCCCTCTTGGATTGAGACCTTCTCTATGTGCCCTGAGGAGCTGGGCAAAATGACTAAGTTCAAAGCCCTTTGTTGTCAACCTTTGTCAAAGATCTGTTAAGAAATGTAACAAGTTCTCTTATGGTTGCCTGCGAAATGTGATGTCTTGGCACAGCACACTTCTACCCACTAACTAAATTCCCAGACCCGATGGAGTGTGTCTCTAGATGTGTGGGTGAGTGGAGAAACAGTGAGATTATGGTGTTACTGTGGGAATATTCTGAATTACTGGGTTTGAACAGGGTCCTTAGTCTCTGATTTGACTCTGTAGTGGAATCTGTGACTTTAATATTATTTGCTTGTGCCTTGGAACAGAAACAGCTAGATTCAGACATGTTTTGGACACGTGTTTATCATGCTGATAACTGCTGTACTATTGGCTATTTCTTGGTGTTTGAGAGAAACATTTCTATGGTATGATTCTGCTTACAAGTGGGTATCCAAATTGCTTTTTCCTGCTCTCAAGTGGCTTTGCTGTCCCTGTCTTAACATGCTGCAGTTATGTCTCCTTTTTCTCCTGTTCTTCAGTCTTCATCTGCCGCCTCCTGAGTGTTGGTCTGTATTATAGGTTAGGAAACACTAGCTTTAATTTAAAACTTGTAAAATTAAGCCACCTTAAAAAGATTTATTTTGGGAGGTGCTGTTATCTACAGTCTACCAAATTTTTAACAGAGGCAATCACAGATCCAGTTACATCCAGATTAGAGGCTGCTTTTTTTTCCAGGCCAAATGGAAAGAATAGTTGTATGTTTTTTGTACATTGTGATAGGTGTATTTTTTATGTTCGGAGGTAGTGAGGGCCTTTGATCTCCAAGTGGGGTCATGGTGGGTCTTAAGCAGGCGGCAGTCAGATGTGCTGTGGCTGGCTGCAGCTGTAAAACTCCTGATTATTGTTGTCTTCTTAAATGTGCTGGTACAACTGCATATGCTTTGGGTGTAGGAGGGTGAGGTAGGAAAAAAGACAAAATTTTAATGTTTGTCAGGCTTGTTGTGGCCGGGACCTTTGGGGGTGGGGTTTCTGTAGACTAGATTGGCAGATAGGAATGAAGGACCAGTCATTTTTAAGAGTGTGGTCAAAGTGACTGGAACTAAACCCTTCATGGGTAGGTTGCAAATGCTGGACTTGAGAAATTTTGGGGGATATTTTTAGAAAAGAAGGTAAGGGTGAGGAAAGCACTTGCCAATGTGGCCCCATAGTTGCAAGGCAATGTTGTGCATTGAACTAACTGGAAATATGGATATGGAAATCTATATCCCCAAAATGAATGAGAGACTTTCAGCTAGTTCTACTGTATTTAGAAAATTGGGACTTTCATGCAGCCTTTGATTACAGAGATAAGTGGCTAATGTCTGTGTTCTCTCTTTATGAAAGTAATCTCAAAAGGATTGCAAGTGCTGTTTTGTTGCTTGGGCAGAGAGTGGTGGTATTATTTTCATTACTTGCTCAAAATTAGTAAGTTTCTAGATATGTTACAGATGTTGAAATACTGCTGCATTAAATTAGTGTAAATGCCAATATAGAGCTCTTCTTGATTTTGAAATTAAGGCAATTGCTATCTTTTTTTTTTCTGTGTTGGAAATGAAATATGAAAACAAGTAAATACTACAAATATGCAGATAGTTGGGAGCAAAATCTGACTTAGTACATCCTTTGTAATATTGTGTGTTGCCAATCCTTTGCAAGTCTTATGTGATGGTATTGATACTAAATGTTTGTCCTCCCTAGGAGGTTACAGCAGTGATTTCTGGATTTTAAGGTCACTGTCTTAAAGAATGTAACATGAGACCTAGCACCCGTGGCAGTTAACATGGTAAAATATTTCCCCCTAGTCTGTATTTTTAATGATAGACGATATTGCTGTAAACTTGTGGGCTGGATGTTTCACCTTTACATTTCTAATCTAGAACTGAATTCAAGGGGAAAGTAGCTTAACTGATATTTTTTCATTTTTCCTCTCCTTTTAATCTTTAGATGATAGCACTGAATGCCAAGCTGCATCAAAAAAAGAAGAGCAGAATGACAAAGAAAAAAAAGATGAAGAAGAGACTCCGCTGCCCACTTACAGGGCCAAATCGATTGTTGAGAGCTGGGTGTGGGGCAAACAACCAGGTATTACAGCTATTTTGGTCATTGCTCACTTAAGCATTACATATTTGATATTGATCACTACTTTTGTAGCATCAGGAAGTAATTGGATCAAATGTACTTGCTGACAGGTACATCTGTTAGTTTAGTGGAATAAGTTGGGTAAGTGGTTAACTGTGATTGAAGTTAAACATTTTCTACTATAATTACTTTCAGATTTAATTAGACTCATGACTTGAAGAGTCAATTTGCACCTTTCATGCTGCTTGAAGGAATGATAAACTGGCTTGGAACAAATGTAGTTATACAGTGAAGTGTTACGATATCTTGAGAATATTTCTTTTCTGTTGCAGACATTAAAAAGAAATTGCTTAGGTTCTGAAGCTTGAGTTTTCTACAGGCAATAAAGGTTTAATAGGTGATTTCTCTTTTCAATTTCGCTGTCTGGCAGATAAGTTTGAGTGAATCATGGGAGGAGGGTTGAAATGGTTAGTTCAATTAACTGTCTGTCCTGACCTTTGCTGACAGTAATCTCACCTATGATGGCAGTGGAAAACTGGTTTGTGTGTTGATGTCTTCATGTACGACTCTATTGAAGCCAGTTCAAGTTCATGGCTGTTTATTACTGCAGAGCAGCAATTCATTGTCTAAAATTGTCTGTGCTTAAAAATAGCAGATCAGAAGAAGCTTCACTTCAGTGGTTTGTTTTACAGTTCTGGTGCATGATATTGCCTGATTCAGATCTTGGCACGTATAAACTTTGAAGACATCTGTTGTGCCCCTTTTCCTTCACTCTCACACAGACATACTTCAAGATCCCTGGGAAAAGTTTGTCTCTTCAGTGCCAGAATTTGCATCTGTGTAGCCCCGTTTGCTGGGGAAGCTGTTTGTTCTGTTGAACCACAGGTCAGCTGTTGGTCTGCTGTCCTCTGCTCCATGCCGGCCAGCTTGCTCCCCTTTCTTAAGGACAGGAGGACAGATGGACTTGCTGTCACTCTAGTAGTGGGGCAGAATTTTGCAGTGTAGGAGGAATGAAAAGAATTGCCCCTACAGTGAAAGGGGGAGGGAGAACTGAATGTGTTCAAGAGGTATAAGCTGGAGGTCGTGTTATTTTTGTTTTATATTTTTGTTTAGTGTGTGTTGCTGAAGAGTAAAATAACTATTTTACACAATGGTAACCTAAATGCTAAGTATCTTGCCATCTTAACAGATTTCTTCCTGTTGGCCAAGGTGTATAGGACAAGACCTGGCCTTGAAGCTCACCCTCCCAATTATTTCTTAAAAATTGGAAAAAGCAGTTGTCTAGAAAAAAAAGGGATGTATGTGTTTGGAGTTTTCAGAAATAACTAGCTTACTCTCTTGTATTTACTTTTAGTGCTTATGTACAGCATGGTTTCTTAGTGCACACATAGATACTTATTCTAGGAATAACTTATGAAGACTTTTTCTAATAAATTTGTATTCCCTGGTCTCTGTTACCATTTGTGCTTGAAGTTTTTGTTGCTTAGCTGTGACATACAAATCCTTAAACAATACTACAAACACAGTTATAGAAGCGTTACAGGTGGCTATTGCTCATGTTTGTAGGTAGAAAAATGCTTTCCCTAATTGTAATTTAGGCAGAGATCACTACTCTGCTAGAACAGGGCAAAGAGCTTTTTTTTGGAATGGTCTTATTATGGCAAGAACTGAAAAAAATGCGTAAGATAGTAATAAATATATGGGTAAGTCATTATTTGACTTCAAGATGTTTTTCTTTCTCTCTTGCATCTTAGTGTTCCTGCTTTTCATATTCAGCTCTTATCTGATGTCAGCATTGAACTATTCAGGCCTCATTTTTGATGGGTGTTTCTTTAAAACATCTTCCCCATATCCTATCCCTACCAGATTGTGTTTCTTAACCGATTCTTCTGATTCTTCCTAAAAATATTGGTTTACTACTTCCATCAGTTTTCTTTCCTGAAAATATCTGGGTTTTAGTGTCTTACATGATCAGAAGGGAAGTCCAGGTGTTCAGCCCT
>VYZX01007901.1:18270-30765 GCA_013401335.1 Brachypteracias leptosomus | reverse complement strand
AAATATATTGCCCCCCCGGAAATGGAAACCTTGATTTTAACTTTTTTTTTTTTTTTTTTTCTCTTGGTCTCCTTCTTGCATACTTCCATTGCTTATCAGAGTACCTTGGAGACTAGTTTATGCAAGTAGGGAAAAAAAATGCATCGGAACGTAAAACAAGACTTTTTTTTTTTTTTGGACATGCATGGGTTTACCATTCTTGAACCATACTTTTATTTAATGCAGATGTAGAATGACTTGACTAAGTTCCTACATCATGGCTTAGATCTAGTAGTGTATTTCAAAAGAACATGATAGAGAATGGCACTTCAAATTCCATTTTGTGAAATGGTTGAATAACAAGAACTGAAAATTAGAACAGGTTTCACAGATGATTTGGCCATTTGATGTGGGAAAAGTTACTGACAAGAACTTACAAAATCATCTTATAATAAAATAAGGCAGTTTTTAACTAAAGATCATGCGGCAGGCTTGATTTGCAGTAAATCCCACCCTTCATGTGTTTTTAAGAAGAACTTTCTGTACACTGATTAATTTTCAGTGCATGTTGTTATGCTTTTTATGTTTACTTTGTCAACATGAAAACCTTTTTTCTAATTTTTTTTTCCCTTCTTATTTTCATGGACAATTTGAAATTATTTCATAACTGCTATTCTTAAATGACAATTTGAAAATTATGCTTGTTATAGAATCTCAGATTTTTAAGAACATGCTTGTCAAACCATAAAACTTCATTACATGAAAAAGCAATGCAATATGTTTTGTATTTGTTCTATTTATAGGCCAGGTGTGGTCTTGGGGTGATGGAGATTACGGAAAATTGGGAAGAGGGGGCAGTGATGGTTGCAAGACTCCCAAGTTGATAGAAAAACTCCAAGATCTGGACATTGTGAAAGTACGCTGCGGGAGTCAGTTTTCTATTGCTTTAACCAAAGATGGCCAGGTCTACACCTGGGGAAAAGGGGACAATCAGAGACTTGGGCATGGAACTGAAGAGCATGTTCGATATCCCAAACTGCTGGAACGCTTGAAAGGTAACTGTCAGAGCTGCAAATATTCCAAAGTTCTTTTTGCTGTTGTTTGAATCTTTTACTGGACGCTCAGCTTCAGGAATGACAGTACTATGTGCTCTATTTTCTTCCGGATGTGTTGAAAAAGGTGATAATGCACATTTCCCAGCACTTCTGCATTTCTAGCTTTAAAATTCTAGCAGACTTAGAGACACCAGGTTACGACTACTTTAAATGCTGCTTGTCTTGAATTCTCTTTATTTGTACTGCTTTGCTTTTATTAGCTTCAGAGAGGCACTTACTTAAAACATGTATTTTTGCATTGTCATTCAAGCAAATATATGTATAATATGTGTTCTTAGATTAAGGCATATGAATGGAATAAATGAAAATCACAGGCAGCAAGTAATGTCATTAAAGCTGTGTTTGTGCCACTACTTTTGACTGGTTTGTAACAGAATGAAGATTATTTCTTGCATTTATGAGAAATCTGAGGTTCTGTAGGGGAGGGTAAGGAAGAAACCACTTTTATTCCTCTTTACTAAAATTGTAACTTGTATATGATGGATGATCTAATTGGAAGTAACTTCTGAACTAACAACTACAATGTAACTTTACTGTTCATAGATGGGGAAATGTTTTAGTAAAACTTTCCTGCAAAACTATCTAAGTAGAAGGATTACAAAATAAAAGATCTTTTAAACTTAAACTTTTGTACTTAGCTGTCTCTTGAGAATCTTTAAATATTTCCTTGGTTTTCTTCTTTCCAATCTACTACTAAGGCAAAGGTGAGATGCTGGCATCCATATGCTCATAGTTAAGTATGGTTGTAATTAGCACAGTTTTCCTTGCCTCTGATATCGTTCTGTTAATGATTGTAATCTTTAACTTAAGTTTTCAATATTTGACTTTCCTATCAGGAAAAAAAGTGATAGATGTGGCAGCTGGATCTACCCATTGTTTAGCACTGACTGAAGACAGCGAAGTGCATAGCTGGGGAAGCAATGATCAGTGTCAACATTTTGACACTTTGCGGATCACCAAACCAGAGCCTACAGCTCTTCCAGGCTTAGACACAAAGCATATTGTTGGAATTGCTTGTGGGCCTGCACAGGTAAGTTTTATTTTTTAACTGATAACTACNTGGAAGCTAGTTGTTCTTTTACAATACAACTGATTATGATGATATGCAGTATCTAAAAGGTGAAATATATGCTCATCCAGGAAATGGAAACCTGGATTTTAACTTTTTTTTTTTTTTTTTCTCTTGGTCTCCTTCTTGCATACTTCCATTGCTTATCAGAGTACCTTGGAGACTAGTTTATGCAAGTAGGGAACAAAAATGCATCGGAACGTAAAACAAGACTTTTTTTTTTTTTTGGACATGCATGGGTTTACCATTCTTGAACCATACTTTTATTTAATGCAGATGTAGAATGACTTGACTAAGTTCCTACATCATGGCTTAGATCTAGTAGTGTATTTCAAAAGAACATGATAGAGAATGGCACTTCAAATTCCATTTTGTGAAATGGTTGAATAACAAGAACTGAAAATTAGAACAGGTTTCATAGATGATTTGGCCATTTGATGTGGGAAAAGTTACTGACAAGAACTTACAAAATCATCTTATAATAAAATAAGGCAGTTTTTAACTAAAGATCATGCGGCAGGCTTGATTTGCAGTAAATCCCACCCTTCATGTGTTTTTAAGAAGAACTTTCTGTACACTGATTAATTTTCAGTGCATGTTGTTATGCTTTTTATGTTTACTTTGTCAACATGAAAACCTTTTTTCTAATTTTTTTTTCCCTTCTTATTTTCATGGACAATTTGAAATTATTTCATAACTGCTATTCTTAAATGACAATTTGAAAATTATGCTTGTTATAGAATCTCAGATTTTTAAGAACATGCTTGTCAAACCATAAAACTTCATTACATGAAAAAGCAATGCAATATGTTTTGTATTTGTTCTATTTATAGGCCAGGTGTGGTCTTGGGGTGATGGAGATTACGGAAAATTGGGAAGAGGGGGCAGTGATGGTTGCAAGACTCCCAAGTTGATAGAAAAACTCCAAGATCTGGACATTGTGAAAGTACGCTGCGGGAGTCAGTTTTCTATTGCTTTAACCAAAGATGGCCAGGTCTACACCTGGGGAAAAGGGGACAATCAGAGACTTGGGCATGGAACTGAAGAGCATGTTCGATATCCCAAACTGCTGGAACGCTTGAAAGGTAACTGTCAGAGCTGCAAATATTCCAAAGTTCTTTTTGCTGTTGTTTGAATCTTTTACTGGACACTCAGCTTCAGGAATGACAGTACTATGTGCTCTATTTTCTTCCGGATGTGTTGAAAAAGGTGATAATGCACATTTCCCAGCACTTCTGCATTTCTAGCTTTAAAATTCTAGCAGACTTAGAGACACCAGGTTACGACTACTTTAAATGCTGCTTGTCTTGAATTCTCTTTATTTGTACTGCTTTGCTTTTATTAGCTTCAGAGAGGCACTTACTTAAAACATGTATTTTTGCATTGTCATTCAAGCAAATATATGTATAATATGTGTTCTTAGATTAAGGCATATGAATGGAATAAATGAAAATCACAGGCAGCAAGTAATGTCATTAAAGCTGTGTTTGTGCCACTACTTTTGACTGGTTTGTAACAGAATGAAGATTATTTCTTGCATTTATGAGAAATCTGAGGTTCTGTAGGGGAGGGTAAGGAAGAAACCACTTTTATTCCTCTTTACTAAAATTGTAACTTGTATATGATGGATGATCTAATTGGAAGTAACTTCTGAACTAACAACTACAATGTAACTTTACTGTTCATAGATGGGGAAATGTTTTAGTAAAACTTTCCTGCAAAACTATCTAAGTAGAAGGATTACAAAATAAAAGATCTTTTAAACTTAAACTTTTGTACTTAGCTGTCTCTTGAGAATCTTTAAATATTTCCTTGGTTTTCTTCTTTCCAATCTACTACTAAGGCAAAGGTGAGATGCTGGCATCCATATGCTCATAGTTAAGTATGGTTGTAATTAGCACAGTTTTCCTTGCCTCTGATATCGTTCTGTTAATGATTGTAATCTTTAACTTAAGTTTTCAATATTTGACTTTCCTATCAGGAAAAAAAGTGATAGATGTGGCAGCTGGATCTACCCATTGTTTAGCACTGACTGAAGACAGCGAAGTGCATAGCTGGGGAAGCAATGATCAGTGTCAACATTTTGACACTTTGCGGATCACCAAACCAGAGCCTACAGCTCTTCCAGGCTTAGACACAAAGCATATTGTTGGAATTGCTTGTGGGCCTGCACAGGTAAGTTTTATTTTTTAACTGATAACTACAGTTTGTCTTTGTCTCTCCCTAAGACTAGTTCTGCATACTAATCCCAGTTGATCTTCCTGTGCTTGCATGACTTTTCTTAATCTTAGTTCTTATTCTGAATAAACAAAGGCTTGGAAAAAATGAGTCTTCTGTAATTTTTCTGCCAAAAAGGGATGACTAGCTTCCCTTCTGTTGGGTATTCTGAGAAGTAGCTATTCACCTGTTTTTAGTCTAGTACAGCAATTGGAGAGTTGTCAAGTAGAATGTTTCCTGCAGCAAAGATAGTGAGGTATCTGACTGGCATAACAGCATTTTGGAAAATGTGATAAGAAAGTTCTCTTCTGGGATTGGTAGGGTTTTATGTATGAATATAAGGATGCAAGTGGAGGGTTTTCTTCCAACAGATGTGCTGATATTATTTCTACATCTTCTATTACTGCTTGAAGGCAGATCTTAGCTTTACATTCCTAATCAGTGTCATCCCCTATTTGGGAAATAACTGTTGAGCTTTGTATATTGTTTCCATTTGTAGAGTTTTGCGTGGTCGTCGTGTTCAGAATGGTCGATAGGCTTGCGGGTGCCTTTTGTGGTGGATGTTTGCCCCATGACATTTGAGCAGCTAGATCTGTTACTAAGACAAGTGACAGAGGGAATGGATGGCTCCTCTGACTGGCCCCCTCCTCAGGAAAAGGAGTGCATGGCTGTGGCAACATTAAACCTTCTGAGGCTTCAGGTACCTTCAATTTCCTACATATTGAGCAGTCCTTGAGCTGAATGTTTCAGTAAATTGCTTGGATGAAAAGAGTGGCCGTAATATGCTTTCAAATGCTTTTATTGATTTAAAAAGTGAAATAAGTACAATATCGCTTTCTGAAATTTGGCAGCTAGCATTTGTTTTTTCTTTGTCTCAACAGTCTTTGGATCTCATTAAAAATGAAGTATAAAACGAAAATGTAAATGGATTAAGCCTTCAGTAAGCCCATACACGCAGAGATTTTGAGCATTTCTAAGAATTTTAAACAGCAGTTTTATGAGTGGATGTCCTCTTTAGACTGTATTTGACAGTCACTGAAGATGTGCTGCTTTTCCTAACATTCTATAGCAAAGTAGAAACACTTTAGGTTATTCTTTAGGTTATTACAGTTCAGAGTTCTAGGGGATATAGTTAAATATAGTTCATAATCTTTAAGTATTAGTTTAAATTCAGTATGTGTTTGAGCAAGTCAGCACTTCCCTGTAATTTTACAAATTTACAGATGAAAGTTTATTATCTTAGTCAATGAACTTACTTGATTGCTCCAGGATTGACTTTTTTTTTACTTTCAAATTCATATAATCTTCTTAATTACAATTTACCATTTGCTTTTTTGCTTGCTTTTTTTTTTTTTCTCAGCTTCATGCTGCCATTAGTCATCAGGTGGATCCAGAATGCCTTGGCTTAGGTTTGGGCAGCATACTGCTCAACAGCCTGAAGCAGACAGTGGTAACATTAGCAAGCAACGCTGGTGTTCTCAATACCGTGCAATCGGCCGCTCAAGCGGTGCTGCAGAGTGGATGGTCTGTGCTACTGCCAACAGCAGAGGAGCGAGCTAGGGCTCTCTCAGCACTCTTACCCAGTGCAGGTTGGTCCTGAGATTTAAACCTATTTTTGGGCTTGTGTTTCTAGCTCATATTAATGAGCTTCTTCCATTCTTAGTTTCAGGAAATGAAATGAATGTAAGTCCAGGCCGTAGGTTTATGATTGACCTCTTGGTGGGCAGCTTGATGGCTGATGGAGGCTTGGAGTCTGCACTAAATGCTGCTATTACTGCAGAAATTCAGGTATGTTTCAGCAGCTTTGCAGTTCTGTATAAACACAATAAGAAGATGTATCAAGTGTTTTCCCGAAGTTTGTGAACTGATGTTATCCTCTTTGACCTGAAGCTTGAACTAGAGTTTGTATGGAAGTATGAGTTGTATTCTCATTTTTAGTAGAATGTTTCTTTTCATTGTCTAGAGTGATGATTTTAGCAATGGTAATAAGCTTTTTCATAAAGCTGTCTGTAATAGGAGCATAATTTTATAAAGCACTTTGTAGCTTTCTGTGGGATTCTTGAGTTCTTTGCTTGATGTCACCTGTATCTCTCAAGCAGAATTTTCAGCCTTATTGCTTACAAATTCAAGATGAATGAACTCTTTGCAGCATTCCAAATTTCCATAGGTTCCATTTCTGACTGGTTCAAATGTTTAACAGATGCTGACTAGTTATACAAAGGATGAAAGAAGCATTTTCCATATCCTGTCTCCTCCATTGGCCTCAAAGATGGGATATCCTCTGCACAGACTGCTTTAAATTGTCATATTTATGTATGGCTGTGAAAGCAAAAATGTGCTTTTCCCTTGCCTCTTCACTTGTTTTATTCTACCACGTGCATTTTCGTCTTGGTTTCTTCCTACTCTTGGTACATGGGGAGGTTTATGATGCAGAGGAATAGCATTGCTTTAATGTATAGTTTGGCATTAGCATTTTCTGTTATATTTAAAAACATGCAAGACCTTTTGATTCTTAACCAAGTGTCCACATTTACCTTATAATTGAAAGTGATGTAGGTGGCAGCATACAGCATTGCACAGGTTAATTTGCATTGTCTAAAACCTGGATGATTTCGTTTCTATAGTGTTCTGGATGACTATAGCTCAGTAGCAAATCTAACCCAGGTTCTTCTGTGGTGGACTGGATTTGTAACTTCTATGAATACAGAGTAAGCATGCCTTCAGTTGTCAACTGTGCAGCTGCTGCTGGCATGTTTAAACATACATAGCATGGAAATAATTCTTAACTTGACTTAGTGGAATTTGGAATTACCTTCATATTGGAACTCACCCACCCCCCTGCCCCTTTCTTTTTATATTGTTTAGAAAAAGTGTGCCTATGTGGTTGTTATGGAATATACAATACACATTTGTCTGGTAGGAATAGTTTCATTTCTGGTATAGGTAAAAGTAACTTGACCTTGTTATTGTGAATACTTGTTAGTAAAATGTTTCATAATCACAGTGGCAATATGTGCGTTTTCTTTAACTTGATTTACATTTTTAGGATATTGAAGCAAAAAAAGAAGCACAGAAAGAAAAAGAAATTGATGAACAAGAAGCAAATGCATCAACACTTCATAGGAGCAGGACTCCATTGGACAAAGACCTTATTAATACTGGAATATATGAATCTGCAGGAAAACAAAGTTTACCATTAGTTCAGTTAATTCAGCAGTTACTAAGGTAATTGCTTTGAATTTTTATTTTTGTATAGAAGATCTGTTTAGATCTTTTATGAACTAGACAACTAAAGGATGACTAATTTTGGTTAGCAAATAAATAGTCTCCTACTTGCATTTTAGCTCCTCAGAATTCAAAATACTGAACATTCTCCTAGCTTGCCTATAGTTTTGCTATTTTATCTTTGATAAGGAGCAAGGTTCTATAATTTACCTAACTTTTAGAAAGACTTACTGCCTTGCTTTTATGGATTTTGATAGTTCCTCTTGTACTCTAGAAGTCTGTGTTACAAATATAGGACAAACTTTCAAAAGCCTGTCCTTACAAAGTATGAGATTCAGCACAAATTTGTTTAGAACCGAATGTTTTGCCCTATTTATTTGAAATTGAATATCTCAAGGAGACTGTAGCTGGGGAAGAAACCTGAATTTTAAATTCTTGACACTGAGAAAGAATTGCAAACGCATAACCAATAGGGTGCTGAGAACAAAGCTTCTTTATGTCAGCAACAACAGCATTTAATATGTAGCAGGAAGTAATTATGAGATTACTAAGAAATTTATTGTGTTTTTTCATTTAATTGTGATGCTAACCATGTAATTTAATCAGTACTGAGACTCTTTNAGACAGACCCACTACAGCTATGTAGAGTTATGACTTTCATTGCTGCCTTTCAGTGAAAATTGTCAGATTATATTTTTTGTAGTGAGTGATGACAAAAAATACAAATTCCATTAAATGAAATGCCTCCCCAAAAAGCATTGACTCTTTGGATACTATGGTGCAATCAAGGGAGCATCCTACAAAGAAACTTTGTATAGGTTTCTTACATAGTTGTGTGAAATTCTGGCAAAAGCTCGACCTGTGTTTCTGTGGACTCTCTTCACTATCAGCTCCCTTTAAATCCTTTGTAATACTTTTATACCGATTAGGAACATCGCTTCACAGACAATAGCCAAACTAAAAGATGTTGCTCGTCGCATTTCTTCCTGCATGGATCATGAACATTATAGCAAAGAGAGATCTGCTTCTCTGGACCTGTTGCTCCGTTTTCAGCGTCTGCTTGTTAGTAAACTTTACCCAGAAGATTGTGTTGGGCAGGTCCCTAATACATACAGTAAGTTATTTTAAGAAATGTAAGTCCCCCACCCCCAGCATTCTCTTACAGGATAGCAATTTCTTACTTTAATTGATCTTCTTGTCTCATCTACAAGCCTAGTTGCTGAGTCTGTCTGAAAAGTGTTTGAAAGTAGTTTCTTTATTTTCTGCAAAGGAAAATTTCTCTGTGGAAAGTAACAGGATCTGGATTGTAAACTTTTTATAAACTTCTAAAAAATTTTGAAAAGATGTGGTTTCTTAATTTAGTGCTAATACTGAGTGTCTGTATTTCAGAAGAATTTGACAGCTTTCAAAATCTGTTTCTTGAATATGACTATGTGATGGTTTTTGGTGCTTTTTTTCCTTTTTATACAGGTCCTGACCTCTTAGGTGTTGGCTCTTTACTGAAGAAATATACTGCTCTTTTGTGCACACACATTGGTGATATACTTCCTGTGGCAACCAGCATTGCTTCTACTAGTCATAGGCATTTTGCAGAAGTATCTCGTGTCGTGGATGGAGATTTGACAGGTAGGTTTTTCTTTGCTGTCCTCCTTTCCTCCGCTTCCGTGAAATTATAAAGTTATATTGTATATGTTTTTCAAAGTTTCAGGTGACTGAAAAAGAGTCAATTAATCTTCTGATTGATGGGAGAAAAGGAGGGCAGATTTGATGAGGAATGAAAGAGATTTGTACTAAAGCAGTGAGAGCATGCAGAATGTATTGCTTGGTGATTTATTTCTAGTGATGCTTGTAAATGTAGATCTTGAATTCAATCTGAATATCTTCTGTGTTTTAGGCATTCTTCTTCCGGAATTGGTGGTTTCTATAGTACTACTCCTCAGTAAAAATGCTGGATTGATGCAGGAAGCTGGTGCTATCCCTCTGTTGGCTGGTTTGCTAGAACATCTAGACAGATTTAACCATTTAGCCCCTGGAAAGGAAAGAGATGATAATGAGGATTTAGCATGGCCAGGAATAATGGGTATGTACTAGTAGCACCTTGACCATTTATGTTCTCATAAAGTAGCTATATGAAAATGGTGACTGTTCATAGGAAGGGAATTCTGCTTTACAATTCATAATGCAGTCATATGCCAGTATTCTGTCAGTAAATTCTTAAGGAAGTTATGTATAGGGGTAGGATTAAGCAGGGTACAAATGCAACTTTTTAAAAAAGTAGTTCATATCACTTTGTCTTTTGAGTGTGAAAAGTTGCAGTGAAAGAGTAGTACGTACGTGCATTTTGTTACAAAATTCTCCCCATAACGTAAAAGGGGATTAACATAAAAGCTTTGAAATAAGGAATTTTTCTTTTCCCAGGTCATTTTAAAATACAAGCCTTGTCTGGGGTGAAAAGAGAAGCAGAAAATACTGTGAATATGAGCATTTTACTGGTGGAGGGAGGAATGAAACATGGTTGGCATAACCCAAGATTGCTAAAGGTCACACTGCTAGACAGTAGTGTGTTGGGGAGGGCAAAAACTATGTAAATATTCAGTTCCTGGTCTCGTAGAGCAAACTGAGATGAAGGCACATGTGTGTGAACATTACTCTGATGCTTCTTGCCTGAATGAAATTACCTTTAGTTTGAAAGAATTTACTGGTATATAGATTGCAAGAGTTCTGTATGTAATCTTCCTTCTTTTATTTAAAAAAATTCTGCATTTAGACTGAAATTAAATATATTGCAGGCAAGCACATAATAAAACTGAAGTAATTTGGAGGGAGAACTGACTAGAGCAGCGATTTGCCAGAACAGTCATTGTTCTGTGCCACTTCCAAACAAAACAGCTGTACAGTTGGGCAATGCTAGGTCTTTGCGAGTGTGACATTGGAGACTAATGCATGAAAGAACACAGCATACAGACAATTTAATAGCATGATATGTGGACAGGAACATATTAATAGCTCTTTTGACTTTTTAGCATATCAAAAGACAAAGCAGCCTTTGAATGGAAGTGAAGAAGTTAGGCAACTATTAAAAGAATATTCAGAAAAAAATTTACTTTCTGTTCTTCTATTGATAAAGTCTCTTTTCTATTTTATACCTGTAGGTTCATTTTTTACTGCTCAGAGTTGCAGAAATAATGAGGAGGTGACACTTATACGTAAAGCTGATTTAGAAAACCACAACAAGGATGGAGGCTTTTGGACAGTTATTGATGGGAAAGTGTATGATATAAAGGACTTCCAAACCCAGTCTTTAACTGGCAGTAGCATACTTGGTGAGAATCAGCATCTGCATTAAAGACACGAATTACTTCTGTTTTCAAGCTAGATGGCATAAACAGGTTTTTAGATATTATACTGACTATCTCATTCTTTTATTAGCTCAGTTTGCAGGTGAGGACCCAGTTGTTGCTTTGGAAGCTGCTTTGCAATTTGAGGACACGCGGGAGTCAATGCATGCCTTCTGTGTTGGCCAGTATATGGAGGTAAAAATGTTACGTATTAATGGATACATGTTTTATAAAGTGACATATTGCTTTGCTTTCAGAATTTTCATGGGAGCTCTGTTCTAGTTTTCAACTCCTTTTCTTTTTAATTAGCCTGACCAGGAAGTGATTACAACGCCAGATCTCAGTACTTTGTCATCACCTCTGATAGACACAGAAAGGAATTTGGGTCTTCTCCTTGGACTGCATGCTTCCTACCTGGCAATGAGCACACCACTTTCTCCTCTGGAAGTTGAATGTGCCAGTAAGCAGAACTTCATTTTTAGCTTAAATAAGTGATAAATACTTGTCTAAGCAAGCAAAAAAAAGACAAAGGCGAAATAAATTAACTGGGAAATCTAGTGCCCCTTCAGTCTTGCTGTCTTCTTCAGAAGTTCTTTATTCTTAACATGAATTACCACACTCATCAAAGTCCAATAATTTAGCAAGATTTAAATGGGGATTAGATAATTTTGAACAGTTAAATATACAGAATTTTGTAATATGCAAGACAGAGAGAATATTGGAAGAGAAAGGAGATGCTGCATGGCAGTTATCTCGTTAATTTGTGTTCAGTTAAGAATGTCTGAAACATCAGGTGTTGGATTCTATCTTGTCAGGTATCTTAGTTTGGTGTATAATTCTATACTGATCACATCAAAATAGCTAAGGTCCTATTACCTCTAAACAGATGATAGCTGCCCTATTATTTAATTGTTTCTTAGTTGCAGAACCCTTCTTCTGTCAGAAAGTTTCAGCAAATGGAAGAGCTGCTAAACCTTGTTTGCTTTTTATCTGAGTGAATTGTTGAGCCTTGGTAGCTTAATCATAGAATTATCAGGGTTGGAAGGGACCTTAAAGATCATCTAGTTCCAACCCCCCTGCCATGCGCAGGGACGCCTCCCACTAGATCAGGTTACTCAGAGCCCTATCCAGCCTGGTCTTAAAAATTTCCAGGGATGGAGCTTCCACCACCTCTCTAGGCAACCTGTTCCAGTGTCTCACCCCCCTCATGGTGAAGAACTTCTTCCTAATGTCTAATCTGAATCTACCCACCTCTTGTTTTGGCCCATTCCCCCTAGTCCTACCACTACCCAACATCCTAAAAAGTCCCTCCCCAGCTTTCTTGTAGGCCCCCTTAAGATACTGAAAAGCCACAAGAAGGTCCCCTAGGAGCCTTCTCTTCTCCAGACTGAAAAACCCCAACTCTCTCAGTCTATCCTTGTAGGATAGGTGCCCTCTGATCATGCTTGTGGCCCTCCTGTGGACACATTCCAGCATGTCCATATCTTTCTTGTAATAGGGGCTCCAGAATTGGACACAGTACTCCAGGTGGGGTCTCACGAGGGTGGAGTAG
>VYZX01007898.1:66797-79676 GCA_013401335.1 Brachypteracias leptosomus | reverse complement strand
AGAGGTCCTTTCCAATCGTAATGGTTCTATGACTTTATGAATAAGAGACTGGAACATCTGAGGTACATGGAGTGGCTAAAAGCTGAGATTGTTCAGTATGATGAGTAGAAAACTCAGTGTGAGATTATCCATGTGTATAAACAACTGTTGGTGGATGTTAAAAAAGGTAGAGGCAGACTTTTCTCAGTGCATCCAGTGACAGGATAGTAGGCAATGGGCAGATGTTGAAACATGGGAAATTCCTTTTAAACATAACAAAATAACAAGTCCAAGGATGGTTGAAGACTTGGAAGAGTTTGCCCAGAGAAGCTCAGGAGTCTGCATCTTTGTAGCTATTCAAAACCCAACTGGACATTGTCTTGGGCAACCTGATATAGCTAGCCTTGCTTTTAACATAGGGTTGAAGCAGAGAATGTCCAGAAGTCCCTGCCAACATCAACTTCTGTGATTCTGTGTTCATTGTTAGAGGAACCCTTCCTTCCAGCACATTATTCCCTGAGACCAGCATGCCTTTGAAAACGCTTTACAATGTGTACAGGCCAGTGATTTTTTTCAGTTAGCATGGATTTGTTTTTCAAACACAACAGCTCAGTCTTCATTGAGACTTTTGAATAATAATAAACATCATAAAACCTGTATTTTAGAAGGTATAGATGAGTATTTCCTTCTGGTATTACTGATAAGTGTTGTCTAGGAGTTGGAAAGATCACTCTTCCACCCCTGCGTAGGAGAGCTAGGGATAACAGATGTACCTGCAGTCATAGAAGTCCAAGGGCTGTTCTTTCACATGATACTGGGCAAAATCACATGGAATAAGACGATAAAGAGGTAAGACTCCTCACCATTGCTGTCTTACAGGCAAATTTCAGAAATAGTAGTTTTTGTCTTTTTTGTCCTCTAAGAAATCAATTTAGATAAGGTTTGCTGAGAGCAAATTCCAGATAGGTGGGAGAAATTAGTGAACACTGATAACTGGAGAATCAGTGAGAGGGTGAAGTGGTGTTAAGAGGTACTTAGGAAGTACTATGCTAAGGTAAATGGGCTTATTTGAGAACATGCAAAGTTTTCTGTTCCTACAATCATTAAATGAAGTCAAACCTGAAGAAACTATGTGATCCATTTCAAAATGTTATGCTACTTTAAATTACTTTTCGGTTCTTGTGCTTGGGAAAGCAAAATAAATTCCCTCATAAAAAATAAACTATGGAAAAAAGACATTTAAATAGCTTCACTGTTTTAGATAATTTCATTTCTCTACGTGTGGACAACAGTTGAATAATGCCTACTGGTGTGAATATTATACTGAAATAAAGTCAGTCACAACTGAAATCAAGATATAAATTATAAATTAATCACAACCTTACTCTAAAAGCATGTTCTTGGATTATTTTTGGAGGGGTGAGAGAGGTTGGGGGACAAATGGGGTGGTTATCGGATGTTTCTGTCTCATATATGCATTATTATAGGTTTGCTACGCCTACCTGATAGAAAACTAAATGTATGTTAATACAGATTAAAACTCTTGAGTGAATTGCTATCACATTCAAAAATAAAATCCATTAGAGTGCTATGGTATTTTTACTTTCAAAATATTCTTTCCTCTCTTTATAAAACAAAGCTATCACACAAACCCCTAAAAGTCCTACATAAAAAAAAATTAGTCTCCAAAGAGGTGTAATTCCATACAATAAACTACAGTACCTTACTAACTTTTGTCTGCTCCTAAATGAAGTTATATTTATCCCACTTTTGACCTTTTTCATATTCCACTGTTTTTAAACTTCCTTTTTAAAGTTGCTTACTAAAGCACATAAGTTGTTATCATGATTTTTAAAACTACTGTAAAAAATTAATTTATGAAAATTTCAACTCTCATTAAAACAGTGGAGAACAAGTTTTCCTTTATATTAGAAAACATTTAATTATTCTATGCAACTTCAAAAAAAAAATTGGATTCTATCATATTCCATTGTTAAGTCTGGAACCTTACTTTACGTAAAGTGAGAGTATATGGGGATACAGATCTTTAGCCAGAATAAATTGAAATAAAACTTCAGTCAGCAATGTGCATAATCTGAGTGCCCATTTAAGGAATTTTATGAAAAATGTATCTCTAGCAGGGGGTTGGACTAGACGATCTTCAGAGGTCCCTTCCAACTCCTACCACTCTGTGATTATGTGAGATGATCCTTAGTTCACTAAGCCTAAAAGTTGTGTTAAGAATACAAATGAAAGGGCTTATGCTACCTTCTTGAGGGACTGACAGAGAAAAGAAAACTAGATTTGCTGATGTAATTCCTAGTACATCATGGAGTTTGAAGTCAGTAGGGTTACTAGACAAGTGGTTGATGAAAGATGAAACAAGCAGTCAGACACACGTGGCAACAAAGCATATAAATAAAAGGCTAGGCTTCTTCTATTTGGACTGTATTTTCTTCCTTCTCACCTCTAAGCTGAATTAACAGCTGCAGCCTCTACTTACTCCCTCAATTGTATTCAACAACAGCATGCATGAGGTATATGATGTTATACTATTAAAAGTGGTAAGATTAAACAGTTGCCTATGTATATATACTCTGTTCTACTTTGACTCTTCTTCCTCACCCCTTTATGTGTTTACTAGCCACTTTTGGTCACTATTTGTATTTTCTTGTCTCAAAGAAGAGATATTAGTGGTGACATTATTTTAATCTTTTACAATAGCAAGAGGGAGGATCATATCCACAACTGTTGCAATACTATTAAACTTTTGGTCAGGATAGTGCTGGAGACCTGAGCAGCAGGTCACAGAATCACAAAATCATAGAATGTTAGGGATTAAAAGGGACCTCAAAAGATCATCTAGCCCAATCCCACTGCTGGAGCAGGATCACTTAGACCAAGTTGCACAGGAACATGTCCAGGCGGGCAACAATTTGTGTTACTCAGCTGTGTAGTTCTCCCTGTGAAACAGAGACGTCTCTGGAACATTTAGTTTTGTATTGGATACAGTCATAAATTCATGCCACACTTCCTTCACCATCACCTTTGGATGATGCAGTCTTTAAGCTGTACAAACTCCCTGTTCACTTCCCAGTCTCTTGGGACACAGTTCAATATGGAGACTATTGCATAAAAGAACTGATATAAGAGACCTATCTTAAATTTTAACATAATCACCAATATTCAGAAATGCCTATATTCCTCTGAGTAAGATGAAATCTGAGGAATGTCCTCCTTGTTCCTCCTCCCCACAGCTGCTTCTGGCCTTCAGGGAATGGCATGTCAGCCTCATGCAGGCTCCTTTCCAGCAGCCACTCAGCTGCCACATCCCCTGCTCCCAAATGAACATCTCTCTTGATTTCTACAGCAGCCAATTTCAACCTCATTCATGAACAGCTGAGTGAAAGTCACAGCAGGGAGAACCTGAAGCCAGCTGCTGCTGGCACCAAGGCCATCCAGGCGATGGGACATGGAATAACATGGAAAATACTATCTCAGTTGAGGGCAGCTGCTACTTGTTGCATGAAGTGTAGTAGGATCAGGGCATGTTACATGCTCCATGATGACTGGGAAACTGAGTGTATCCCAGCCAAACTAGCCCTTTTACAGCTGTTAATACTGTTGAAGTTGGGTTTTTTTCAGTGTGTGAATAAATTTAAAGGACATCATTGACTTTATTTCACCACCCTATACTGTGTTTCACTGTTACGTGGAAGGAGGTTTGAATACCAATGAAGGGAGAAAGGCATACAATGAAAATACAGAGCTGTTGGTACTGTGTTGTGGATTCTGCTGGCTCTGAGATAAAATGTGGCTTGTTGGGTCTTGGTATTTGCTGTCCAGAGAAAGGCTAAGAGAGGACAAAAAAGCTATAAGAAGAACTAGAAAAAGGGACAGGTAGATGGGAAGGAAACAATTTATGGACACAATCATAAAAGGTAAAATATACCCTGAACAACTCATGTGGAAGAGACCTGGATTGAACGCAGCAGGGGGATAAAAGGGGAATAACCTGGAGTTCTATACTAATACATTTGTGCCCTTTCCGTCTCCCTCTTTACTACTATCCATCACGTGGGGCAGAGAGCATTGATTGTTAAAGTGTCTGCGAGGAAACAAGGATAGATAACTAGTTTTTCTATGTTGTTGATTATGGATAGCACAGGAGGAAGGAGAGTTATAAATGGATGGCCACATAATAGTAGTGTAAAACACCTTAGATGGCTACATCATATAGGAGTGGGGGCTGCACTGACAGGAATTTAATTCAGTTGTGAAGTATAAGAGCATATTGACTGTGAATCAGCAATATATTCACTACACGTCATGCAATTTAGCACAGGTCTTGCTTTTTTCCCCCCTATTCCAGCCAAACACAACAGTGCAACTACCATCTGATTTGTTCAGGGTTTAATCAATGCCTGGTGAGGTCAGAGGGAGTCACCAACTTCCAAGTCTTTGGAGGAATTCATTCAATGGAGTGACAGGCAGAGAAAACAAGCTCTAGATAAAAATTCATCTAGAGCTATGCAACCTCCCCTCATACTCAACTAGTTTCACCCAGGTTTGTGCTTAGAACTTGGCAGTTTTCATATGTATCAGCCAGCGCACTGTGCCTTTTCATGGTAATATCATAATTTCAACTCCTTTATCAGTCTGTTACATCATGAAGTTATCTACTTCCAAAATGATTACACTAAGGCATTTGAGAAATGGGTCGGTCTTAATTTCTATATAATTTCCTATATGGTAATTGTGGTCATATCCATAGTAATCACTCCTCATTTCTTTTCATTTAATAAGTTTTGGCATTCATTGTAATTTGATTCTATAACTAAAGATAATACTTCTATAAAAACAAAATCCTAGAATCATATTCATTTCTCAATGCCTAATTTAGTTACTTCTATTTCTCATTCCAAGCTCAACTTTTCATTTAAAAACTGTTGTGTTAAAGGAAAAATAACTCCTGCAAAATGAATACCAATTATGAGAAAAATAGAAGCTATCTAGACCACTTGATATGAAGAATAAGATACTAATAAGATAGCAAGTGGTCTGAGGATCTCAAGGGATCATGTCTGAACAAAGTAGGGTAAGTGTGAAACATGACCTTTACAAAGATGAACTGTCTGATGCTAGTAAAAGCAATTAATATTGAATCTCCCAAAGGAGCAGAAACAACTTTCTCCTAAACATCTTCAAAAAAGCCTCATGGCCAACTCAACTACTCATGCAGCTGAACTTCGCACTTCTCATAAGGTGGCTTAGACTTTTAGACTTTTACCTCAAGTCAATCATCTGGCTGTAGAACAGAAAATTCTGGTCACCTATGTATGGTTTCATGGTTTATGGTTTAACACATATGTGGCTGATTCATGGTTAGTTATTTTGTCAGGAAAGGAAAGGAAAATAAATTCCCTGGAGTTCCCAATGTATGAGATTTTAACACAAGGGAATTACAGTGATACCCAGCAGACAAGCTAGAAAAACAAGAGAAACTGTAAATGGTGCAGAGAAGAGCTGAAATAGAGCTCATTTGATTTTTTGCTGGGCACCCTCTATCCTACCAAGGAGTGTCCTTTTAGAAAGCTTCAATTTTTGTGGGGTGGGGAAGGCATTGACTTTTCAAGGCAGGAAATAAAATATAAAAATTGATTTTGCACAGGGAAGAACCAACATGACTGCTCTAAGAATATTTTCCTGAAAGGTTGTTGACTAAGAAAATCTTACATCCCTAGCTAGTTGTAGTAGATGAAGAATAATTCTGCCTCTATTTTGAATCAAGCAGAAATAACTGTACTCTACAGGATTGCTGACAGACCAGAATACTCTCACCAAGGTCATTATCCTTAAAGAGAGCTTTATTTATTATTTCTTTAAATTAAAACCCAACTTATTCCAAGGAAAAAAATGTCAAATAAAATATAATGTTTTCCTGATCAATGATGAAAATAATTTTTAAGTGGTTTACAAAAAGATGCAAAATTTCTCACTGCCTTCATTGGTCATATATTTCAAAAATATAAATATTTTCATATTAAGCTACTAATTTATTAGGTGGAATTTTTTCAGTTTAATGAAGAAATAACAAGTGCAATAAAAGGGCAAATAACAAAATTAATATACAATCTGTCTTTTATTTTGACTTGGTTCCAAATCAGATAAGTTTTCATTATCTTATGGATTTTTAGATGAATTTTGCAAAACACTTTTTAGGTTTTTATAAAACAGAAAATCTGTTTTAGAGAAAGGACATTGTTTAGACTAAGACTAATGTTTCAGACTACGGGAGCCAAATTATACTTAATTAGGTCAAACTTAAACTTGTCTTCAGTAAAAAAAAAAAGTCACCTGCAAATTTACCATTGTTGAAATCTAAGTATATCCATATAACTATAAATATCTTTCTTCTCTGAGACTATAGGTGGAGAATCTAGCAAATAATGCATTTGTAGTATCAAATTATTCTGTTTATTAAAAAGCCAACACACAGTGCAATCATATGCCAGCTGTCTGCATTTCAAAGTGCTATCACATTGTCCATAACCATTCTACACTGAGAGGCTTACACCACAAATGAATGTACTGGTCTGTTTTCTTTTATAAACATGCTTCAACTAATTACATCAGCAAAATGATAAACTGTAAGTTTACCCCACAAAAAGACAATGCTTAAGTGCCCTAGAACAGAAAAAAAATTATGAATTTAACTTTTTTTTTTTTTTGTCCTTGGCAAAAATAAGATCATTTACTTTGTCTGTCAGTGAAAATGCTAAACCAAAATTCATCATGTTCAAGTCATAAAGCAATACAGCTTTATTATTATTGAAAAATATGTGTATACAACAATAACAGAACCAGGAAAAAAAAAAAAGAAACAGTGGACTTCAATTTTATTCCTTCTTGAACTTGCTGTATTGAAGAAGGAAAATAGGGTAGATTCTTATTGGAATAATAATACTCTACTTCTGAACAAGTCTGATTTTAGATGGTTTTGCCCTCTGATTTATAAATTCAATTTCTAAACCAATTTCCCTGCAATTGTGAATAATATGAAATTCATGACTAAAAGGAAAGACTTTCTCTTAGACCACATTGGATTAAAGTGCAACATTTGTCAAAAAGTGAATCATCAACAGACAGCAGGTAGACAGAGTTTACACACACAAAAAAAGGGAGGAATAAAAAATCTTGTGCCCTGTGGTTTAAACCAACTTCTAGTCACTAAAGCCAGAGGTCATGCTCTGATTATGCCATTATCATTGTTTCTTTAAAACAAATCAAGACCTATGGTTAAAGATAGTAAAGAACTAAGAGGCTTCAAGGCATTAAACAAATGGGTTGAAATGATTTATTAATGTATTTATTTGTACCAAATCAGTTTCCCACCCAAGAACCAGATGGTGATTCAGCATCAACAGATTTGATAAGCATATAAATGCTTAAACATTAATGAATCTGAAGAGCAAAGGAAATTAAATGAAAAAAATGAAAAAAAACCCCAACCCCAAAACAGTATCAAAGCTATAATCTGAAACATCCTATTAAGAATATTGGTGAATAAGAGTCCAGCAGCAGCAAACCTAATGACTGAAATGTCTGAGGTTATCTGTTTCAGACACTATACCAGGTCTTTACAAATTGCTATTCATGTCATAAGGCACAACAAAGAAATCAACATTTGTGGTTTTTTACATTAATTTAAAACATAAGTACATTATTTCACAGAAACCCAAAAAGGTTTGGGTTGGAAAGGACATCAAAGATTATCTAGTTCCAACACCCTTGCCATGGCAGGGGCACCTCCCACTAGACCAGGCCACTCAAGGTCCTATCCAACCTGGCCTTGAACACCTCTGGGGATGGAGCATCCACAACCCCCCAGGGCTACCTGCTCTAGTGTCTCAGCACCCTTGGAGTAAAGAATTTCCTTCTAATTTCCAATCTAAATATACCCTCTTCCAGTTTGAACCCATTACCCCTCATCCTATCACCACGTACCTTTGTGAAAAGTCCCTTCCCAGCCTTCCTATAGGCCCCCTTCAGATACTGGAAGGCGACAATAAGGTCTCCCCTGAGCCCTCTCTTCTTCAGGCTGAACAACCCCAATTCTCTCAGTCTATCTTTGCAGGAGAGGTGTTACAGCCCTCTACTCACCTTTGTAACCCTCCTCTGGGCGAAGAAGGCAGTTAGAAACAGAATAACTCTGCTTTGAAACATTATGCATATGAGAAATAACCAGAGAGGATTTTTTTTTTTCTCAAACATGTGCCATCCATTATTTTAATCAAAATTCATTTCTAAAAGAACATTCATACTAAAAAAACCTGAACAAAATACTTTTAAAATGTCAAAATATTCTCCCTTCCTATTTATTGAATAAAATGTTTCTATCTGAAATTATATGAATATGAAAAATAAGGAACTAGGAACTTTAGGATTCCAAAATCTGGTTTATCTTAAACAACTCCTTTAGAACAAGATGCATGAAGCCTTAGAGAAGCAATTGATTAGAGAAGCAAGGTATGTAAAAAAGTCAGATGTAGTGTTTATAGTTGGCTAGGTGAATCACTCTCTTATTTCGGGTGTTCTAGGACACTATTTTTTTTTTTTTAATGCTACCTGGAGTAGCATTCAAACAAAACTTTGTCTTCAAAGAATCAGGATCTTTGAGTAATTCAATGACAGAAGGTGAAAACTGAAAGACAAAAAATACAGAATTGGTCATTTTCACATTTCTCTAATCCTTAATTTCTGCTTGTACAGAAAGAATCCAGATAGATTGAGGGATATTTTTAATACCATGTCAAGTCTGCAGGTAATTTCTCATTCTTTGCACTCTGGAGAAATAAAATCTTATCCTTTAGCTATATCTGGAAATTTCTCCAGGCAGTCCATGCCTTTCTTCTAACACATGTCCATTGCTCACTGAAAACAATGAGTAAAATGGAATCTGATATTATCTGCATATGTATTAAGGGCTCTTGAGATTATTATGCTACAAATTAATGCCCAATTTTTTAAAAAAATAAACTGGAAATTTTGAAAAGAAACTGTAGAATCCTTGCATGGACTAGTCAATGAATATTCATAAAATCATCTATATAAAGAAAAATCTGAAAAGGAAAGTACAAAGGCAATAGGTTGTTAACAAAATAGATGATTGCAGCAGAAAGCTACAGCAGGAATATATTCAAACAAGCAGTTTGCAAAGGTTAAGCTGTATATCAGCATCATTTAGTCTCCTTATTCACACTTATCCAGGAACATTTGGCTTACATTTTGATGTTGAATAGCTATCTCAGATACTTTCACTTAATATCATCTGTGTGCTTTATTAACATTTTTATCTCTCTTTCAGTTTATCAATGAGCTTATTAAATGGAGGTCAGAACTCTGGCCTCTAGTGTCAGCACAAAATACCTCCCATCTACTTATTTCATTGCTAATTTTCATTACTCTTTGTTATAAACTTTTAGTCGGATTTCAGGCCATTGACTGTGTTCTCTGCAGAATAATTTATAAAAATTTTTCAAGTGAAATGTGATAGAGTCAGTGTCTCTTTTATTGCATGAGTTTATGTCTGTGAAAGCTCTTCTAAGATCAGCATATACTACAAAATGAAATCTAATTCAGTGTGTTAAACAGTTCATTGAGATGTTAAAGAAAATCATATATGCATACAATGTTAAAAATGATAACATAATTAAAATATTTCTCAAAATAGGATACTTAATTCCTATGAGTTCCTTGTTTTCCAGGTGTTGGTTCTGCATATACTGAGATTCTTAGCCTGAATTGACCTCTATAGAATTGGAAGTACTAAGTACCATATAACATTTAGCTTTCCACATTTAATGATTTTTCTTTTGGATTGTAATGTAGGAAATCACTTAATCTTGTGTGAAATATAAGAACCATCCAAGAAATGAAAGAACTACCCAAGTAGTTTCACTGAAGTTAAGATTCCACTTACAAGTACTGAGTTACACATATGGTTTAAAGTCCTGATTTCACCTAAGGTAAATCAGTGTGGCTTCATTTAATTCAATAAAACTAGTCCGGTTCACCTAATCTAATGAACTTCGAGCTCACACTTTTTTGCTAGGGATATAAGCCCAACCTAAGTTTGAAGTTCTACTTTGAGAATCATTACATTCCTTTTTTGAAATGAGTTCACACAATTTAAAGGTTCTGCCAGCTTTGTAATTCTTCCAAATGTGTTTTTTTTTCTTTTTTACCACTTGCAAGTACAGTGTCACAAGGGAAATATTTACTTACAAAAAAACCCCCTTAGTACGCACATTAGTCATTTTTACAACATTCTCATTGAGTGCTTAGTTTGGCATTTAGAGTGGGTAAATTTGATCTAATTCTAACACACAGCATGTATTATTTAGGCCATAAAATAAGATTTCAACCTCGAGACTCCTAACAAAATTAGGACAAGTAGACGCAAGAGTATCATCAGCTGGGAAGAGATTTACCATTTAGCTATTGGTTATGTTTTCAAGCCTACACCATTGCTTCTTCTCCACCTCCTTTCCCAATGTGAAGTGAAAGGCATTGTTACACCCACCTGATAATTTAGCTAATAAAAGGTGTTAAACAAAAACATTAAGTTTGGGATGGGATTAAGGAAAGTTTCATGAGCAGTACTGTTCCTGACATACTAATTAGCATCATGTATGCTAGCTATCTGTGTGAATATTTTGCCATCTTTTTTCAAAACCCAAAATCAAGTAGGTTAGCTTAACACCTATGGTTTTAGCTAGCTGATGGGATTTTTGCCTGGAGAGAAGGATAAGCATTCACTGGCTGTCACTGCTCTCAATTAGCAGGAAAGAACTGGGAGCGTTATCTCACCACTATCTTGCTCTGACACATCAGTTTTTCCTGATATTTGGTAGTTGCAGTACTCGTGGATGCCAAATCTAGGGCAAAGGCCTTAAACGTGGGAATGAACAGTGAACTAAAGTACAAATTCAGTCTGAAATATCTGATTGTTATGGGTTAGAGGTCTTTTCCAACCTTAATGATTCTATGATTATATAATGACAAATAAGTAGAAAGTGCTAAACTAAAAATATATCCTAGATTATATACATCTGCTGGACATTGTTTAAGAAATACCAGAGACCTTTTAGTGATATAAACATCTTTCTTTTTTACAATATACAGATTATATTTTAATCTCATTTTATGTGTTCTGTTTCACTTGTTTTCAATAGGAGTAACGTGCATGTCTATGACATCAGAATTTAATTTCTTGTATATATGGTGATCATGAAACTAAAGCAGTATATATTTTTACATGCAAATGTATTTTGTGATGATCAATTTCTTTTATGAACTATGTTTTTATGAACAGTGACTCTATACACAGCTTGGGAAAACTAACTTTCTTTCCTCACTGTCTCTAATGGGAAGATAGGAGAAAACACTCTTCCGCAATTACATGGAAGAACATTATAAAAGATACTGACAAAATGATATAGAAATGCTCTGGATTTACACTGATGTCTAATAAGTCTCTTGGTAAGTAAAACTGCATTTGAAATAGTAAATAAATACAAGCTTCAAGAAATTCATGCTTGAGGTGACAAAATAATGCTGACATTTGCTGTAATTTATCTATTTAATTAATATTCTGCTCAGCTTTATCAAGATGTCTGGCCTAGACATTTCATGATGTCCTCATATAGCTTGACTAGAGCATATTTACAGAATTAAGGAGTCAAAAATGTTACAAATGTTTCACAGAATCATAGAATGGTTTGGGTTGGAAAGGATTTTTAAAGATCATCTAGTTCCAGCTCCTCACTGTGGGCAGAGGCATCTTCCACTAGATTAGGTTGCTCAAAGACCTGTCCAAACAGTCTTGGAACACTTCTAGGAATGGGATTTCTTCCTTATGTCCAAAATAAACCTACTCTCTTTTCATTTAAAACTGTTACCCCCATTTCGCTGAATCCCATTTCTTCTGGACATGTGCAGAAAGAAACATTGTTATTGAAAGACAAAAGTCCTGTTGGAACTTTCTCTTGTGTAAGTGTCATGCACCTAATTGATTTTCAGTGAAATCAACACATTCCTCCTGCATCCTTCCTGATATGTGGAAGGTGACTGATTACAGAGCTTCCTCTGGTCCTAAGCAAATTCCTGTGAGGTTATTTGTTGTGATGACATTTATTTTGTCCGTAAGAAAACTTAGAAAGTAGAATAAGTCCACGTATTTTGTGTGTGTAATAGATAGGAGAAAGTAAATTGTAGTATGTTCTTCCTGTCACTTATTCTCAATGTATTAAAACTAGTGTTCTAGGTGATGAGCTGGCATCTCCATAAGTGAATATGATGGACTATTCTGCCTACGCATGTGAGAAGCACACAGCACAGTTGCATCAATTTTGTAATGTCTCAGATCTGTTGACAAAGATAGGGAAGATGAGAAAAGGCCAGAGCCATATGTTTTTATATTTTTTCTTGAAGACCTATTATATATTGATCTAGAAATCCAATTAAGCGCTAACATAAACATCAAGGACAGGGTTATGAGAACAGTTAGATAGGATAAAGTCCTCAGCTACCTCACTGGTACTGTGTTTTGTCTTTATTCTTTCCATTTCATCCATCTAGTATTATCTGTCAGTGACTGACATAGGAGCAAATGTCTAGCAGCACTTTAGCCACTTTTGATTCATTCATCTAGATGATCAAGTTCTCAAGCTGAATCATTCATTTGCAGTCTGTGACATGAATGACCAACAAGGTTTGAAATCAAATTGCTGCAACTGAGGTTAAAAGTACTGTTTCTATGCCTTTAAGAACTATGTGACATTACTATGATATGCATGCTTTAGTAACCTATTCAATGAGCCATACAAGGGTGTGAAG